>JAECUM010033778.1:0-33683 GCA_016617855.1 Megalonaias nervosa
GAGAATTAAGAAAAAAAAGCATTTCGTAATAAATACGAATTTGTGAAACATCCAGTATATACAAATTATGAAGCATCCCGAGATGGTGTGATCAGAAACTGTAGATTGAAAAAACCAGTCGGTAATATTAATAAATTTGGTTATTTTAGATTTAATACTGGAAATAAAAATTATTTATCAAGTAGATTCATCTACGAATGTTATTTTGGGGTCATCAAAGATGGATTTGTAGTTGATCACATTGATGGAAATCCCCATAATAATCGGTTATCTAACCTACAGGCTATTACACCTAGTCAGAATGCTGCACGCGGAAATACTGGAAAATGTAAAAAATTTGCAAGAAGAGCTATTAAATCCATAAATATACAGACAGGACAGGAAATAATTTTTCCCTCAATTAATGCGGCTGGAAAATATTTTGGCATACAATCACGATCGATACAACATGTTGCAGATAAATTATACAAATCAGCATATTCAATAAAATACGATCAACGGATAATATTTGAATATATTATCTAACTCTGTTTTCCTAATAAATAAATTATATATAATTCGACTCTATATTTTACCTTCACCGTCGCTGCTCTGTGTCACTCTCATTTTTGACAGAATCAAATAACATAATCTTTCTCAGTTGCATTACACGATTATCTACAATCTTCTTTTTCTCGTATTCACGAGATAGTTCAGATCTGATATTTTCGATCGAACGTGCAAGAGGCGCAAATAGATTTACCTGCTTTTCATTTACCATTGCCAAGGATTCTAACATAGACTGATAAATTGATTTTACAAATTTATAATTGGATGGTAATGTGTATTTATTGTCAGTTTTTTTTTGTTTTAATATTTCATAATCGCATAATATTTTTTCAGGATCGAGATTATCAGGTATATTTATTCCGTTATGCTTTAATTTTTTAATAGCAGAAATAATATTATTTATATTTTCTTGGTTCATATATAATAATTATTTCTTTAAAATAAAATAACATCGTTCCGAATACTGTCAACATTCGTCAGCCATAGGAATCGAACCACGGTCGTCAGCATCATAGTTGCAACAACTATACCACTGAGCCATTTTCCGATTCATACATATAGACGTTTTAAAATTATTATATAGTTAACCCAACACTGAATAAAAAGACAAATTACGTACGACCAATATACTGAATAAAATCACAATTATTGTACAACTGTAGTGTAGATTTACTTAATTTACAAACATGATTTATATATACTGTATAAAATAATCACACATTACATTTTTTTGTAAGAGTTATCGTTCGTTAAGGTCAAATACATGTGTTAGAGCTAAAAATAACTTTACGCACTCGTATAAACCGACGTGAATTTAAGATTATCAGAGTTAAAAGATGCATCAATATTCATCTCTGTTACAAATTGATGATTTACTAACAGCTAATCACCTACAGAAAAAGAAATAATTCACTAAATAATTAACGAAAAACAAGAAGTATTTATTGTCTGTAAATCGAACGTAGTAGTAAGGGAAATAATCGCTCAATTTACTCCGCAGAGAGAGATAGCCGAGTTATCTCGCTTTATTATATATACAATTGCTTTAATCATAGAGATCAGATTTTAATGATTTTGATTAGTAAACTGTCCATCAAATAAAGAAAATTATGACCATTTCACTAACAATAGTACCATTTAGCCCATCAGATAAAGAAATCTGTAGATATTTCATGAATCAGAGTACCTATTTACCCATCAGATTAAGAAAAATCAGTAAAAAAAAATATATTATTTCAGAATCAGATTATTTTTTCCCTTTTTATATTAGGAAATATTTAATCAGACGTTCTACGAGCGTATATACAAATTAATATTAAGAGATTCTTGTCTTAGATCCAAAATGTTTCCTGCCTGGTCAGTGAGTTTGAAATTTATTCTTGTCAGAAATGGATTATGAACTCGTAAATAAATTGGGTTAATTGGTTCAGACACAATTAACCAACCGGGGGGGGTCTTTAGGGCTAAATGAATATAGTATATACCCCTGTTCCACAGTGCCACTGCGGTGATTAGATTTTGAAAGATCTACTTGATAACTATCATCAATTACGTCACATACCAGATTAACTGCAATTGTTGTTGTTATATTAACAATACCAGGTGAGATATGGCGACCTCCACCGTGTGGATCATTATTATATTTAAGAATGGTTGGTGTAGGTATTATTTTTTTCCATGAATCACATATTCTTTTAAAGTGTTCATCAATAAGATCATTAACTGATTTCTTTAGCTCTTCAGAGTTAAATCCAGGAATTATAAATGTTGATAGTTGTTCTCGCTTAATTCCGAAATGTTTTAGAAATATTGTTGTGAACAGAATATTTAGTTTAACACCTCGAGGTGGACCGTCTTCATTAACTATATATAAATTTTCATAGCGTTTATCTGCTGCTATGTTCACTAATCTTTTTTCTCTGTTAACAATAATATCATTCATGAACTCTAGGTCTGAAGCAACTTGATTCAAATGTTGTATTGTTTCAATTATTTGATTTTTTAAGTCATCGTTGTAGGAAGTGCTAATGCTGGAAAATAAATTTCTTAGATTATTAAGTATACGTCCGTGTTCAGACTTAATTGTACTAGCATATGAATTTATTTCATCAACATCAAGTATTATTATTTTACCTTTTTTACCATCAACTATTTTTGTAAAATGGGTTTCTATTTTATCTATATAATGTACAACTCCATCACCAAAATGTCGTCGCCATGGGTAAGCATTTTTTTCTGTTCGATATTCTGGAGGTTTTATAAATTTTTTAACATCTATGACAAAATCAGATCTCTGTGGTTCTGGTGGCCCTTGATAAACCGGTGGATATTCAGGCCAACCTAATACTGATCTAATCGAACTTTGATAAATATCTACGGAGTAATCAGGGGAATTTACTTCAATAACCGCAGATAGTGTTGGTTCGTAGACAGTAATTGCTATTTTTGATTCTTTTCCTGTAATAGATTTAATTCTGCGCTGAAACTCGTCATTAATCTGTTCTATTTGATAACTGCCCGTTGGAATAGAAACTATTTGCCAATCAGGAGTTCCATCAGGCTTATTCTTATTAGCGAATATTAATGAATTATTTGGTTGTAGTCCACCAAATGGTTTTGATCTAATATTTGGCCAGCTATAATAAACTCGCAATTGTGCTAATGCTATTTCTTTTGCAGGAATTGCGGTTGGAAAATTGACACTAAACTCAGGATTGGTCGAACTTAACGACATCATCGTAGTTTTTGACGGAGTTGTATTAATAACGATCTGCTGAAGTAACTCCCTGTCTGTCATTATTATTATTGTTGTTATTTAATTCGTTAAAATCATTAACGATCACTTTAAAAGCGTCATCATAAGTTTTCATCATCATCGCGAATTCAGTATCAGATATTTCACCATCACTGACACACGAAGAAATATATAAGGATAATTTAGAACATGCATCTGCAACTGTGTGTAATTTAATCATATAATCGTGCAATTTAGCATTTGTACAAGTATGTATCTTTTTGGTTATAATACCGAGAACTCCAGCAATAGTCGTTGATGCTGAAACAATAATGGTTATAATAGTAGGTGCTGTCATCGTCAACATTGATAATAATAATCCTGTTCCAGTAATAACAGCAGAAACCGAGTAAACAACTACATCGATAACAACTATACGTCTTTTGTATTTTTTTATTTTCGTGTTATAATAGTCGATAAAATTATTTAGTTTAGTCAGACGCTCACATACTTGATTGCATCTGTAAAGTTGAACGTCAATGCGAGACTGAGGTTGATCCATTATTGTTATATTAAGTGACTAATTATGGTATTTCAGCCACAGCCACAAATTCCATATGCCACCAATAAGGCACTGCTGAGGTTATTGTTTGATCATATATTCTCAGTATAAATATTTCTTCAATATCTTTTCTTAACAATATAGATACAACTCCAGAGAGAGAATCAGTTGAATGACGCAATATATATCTGTTAATTATAGCAAATCTTTCATCACTAAATACGGACAGCCTGTAAATACCAGTAACTTCTGCGGTATATTTGATAGTGTTATTTTGTAGTGTCCATGTTGATGGTCCTGATGCTACTGTGTATACGATATTTTTAATTTGTCCGTGTGGAATTTTAATCAGATTAGTTTTTTGAACAATATTAGGTATTCCACTGGCAATATCATTGAGTTTCGTGTTAATGTTGGCTAGTTTTATGTCAACGGTTGGTGGATCACCAAAAAATTCTTTAAAGGGTTTGTTTACATTTCTAAGAAAATTTAAGAACAGTTCTATGTGATTATTAAAAAATTGTACATGATTATCATAATCAGTTTTTAGTGTAGTCACTTCATTCTTGATTGGAACTTCCTTATCATCAACGTATTTCTTTGTCGCAGCATCAAAATCATATTCTGGTGTTCTAAGATTATTAATACCATTATTATTCATGTTGAGAAATGCACGCATTATGCCACCGTTGACCAATACGTACTTAGATTCTTGATCGTCGACATATTTCTTTGTTGCGGCGTCTGCATCTGCGGTTGGGTTTCCAAGATATATAATTTTATTTTGATTCATGTTAATATTCCCGGCAAGTACATCACCAGATTTCTTAACATAATCACTGACTGATGTACCAGAATCTTGTATTTTACCTTGATCGGCAAAAGTAACTATATTATTAACAGCCGCGGTGGGAACCCGTATAAGTACATCTGGTAGTTGTATATTACTAGTTTTTAATCGTCCTTGTTTATCCTGAAAAACAACTACTTCGTTTTGATCCACACTTGCGAGATTTAATAAATCATCAATCTCATTTCTGAGCTGATCGATAGTTGCGTATTTGGATAAATCAGCTTGCTGATGACCTTTACCACGAGAAGATCTTCCATAAATATCTACCATTATATTTACTAATGTCTGTTTAAATATGACGTCGTAGTATATTCATGTACAACTTTGTGGGGTGGTTTTGTTGATTTTGATATAGCATCAAGTACATTAAGTACTTCTCGACCACATATTGGTGGATCGGTTAATGTTTGTGTAGGTAATGCTGAATACCATATTGGAATACTTTGATAGCAACTAATATACTTTAAGAATTCTTTTGGTGGAGCTAGTCCATATGAATCAAAATAAATAATTCCACGTGGATCAATTGCATAAGCGACCCAATGCGTGCCTGGACCAGAATTTTTATCGAGATTAATAATACCTGTTTCAATATTGTTTGGCTGTTTTGGTAATTGATCGCGCATGAAAACTCCTCTAAAATTTTTTATTTTTAATTTTTAGCAGCATCTAGTAAATCAAAATTGGACATAGGAGATATCAGTAAACTGTCCCTGGTAATCTTAGGCCTTTTCCGTACCAGTGTGGGGTCCCTGGTAATCTTAGACCCCTTCCCTTTTTTTGATTCCCTGTCCAGTTGCTTTCTTTAATGCCATTCCAGCAGCAGTTCCAACAGCACCTAATGCAGCTGCTTTTGCAACAGCTGGAGCTGCAGCGGCAATTAATGCTGGTATAGCAGCAAGAAGTGGAAATATACCACCCGTCTTAATTATATCTTTAATGGCACCCGCAGAAAGATTAAGTTTTATACCTTTATTTGATTTGTTTGCTTCATTGAAATGCCCGAGTTGACGTTCTGTAAGAGATAATTTATTTGAACCGCTCATCTGATCATTCTTTAGCAATATTTTTAATCCACAGTTATTTTTTGATGCTGATTGTATCCTTTTAATCTGACCAGGAGTCAGACTAACACTAACGTGATTATACGACATTATAATATTCATAAATAATCTAATTACATGTTTTCTACTGGAGCATCAACTACTCGCATTCGTCCACCAGCACCTTCAAGTAACATTGATTTATCGCTGAGTATGACAGCAATTGCCCTGTAATTAGGAATATCTATAATATTTCTGTTAACACGAGCTCGAAAATGTATATCAACTACTGACTGTCTGGTTAAATCTAAATGTTCGAGCGAAAAGTAATAAATCGGATATAAGGTTGTAAAATCCAACTGTGATATTTGTAAACCAGTATCAATATTTTGATCACGGCCCATGAACGTCATTAGACGATGATATGCACGTGCTACATGATTTTGATCAAAATTCAGTAAAATATCCTCAGATGGTTCTTGATGTCCGTTTATTCTTAAAGAAACTTCAGAAACACCAAGTTTGTCAAATATCATTAAACTTTTTGTTTGATTACCTACACGTGTATTATCCTGAAGCGCAATAAATATATGTCGTGGTACTGCTATTCCCTGTTGAGAAGCTATTTGCCATGTAAATAAACCATTAATTGCACTTTGAACAGCATCTGTGGTCATTGTTAACCATGATAACGCTGATTTACCACCTTGATTCATAAAAGCAAGTAGACGTTCTTCTTCAGGTATTGTTGGAGTCATCACTGGTATCCATAATGAAAGTTTGGTTAATACTACTTTACCATGAAGTGCCTCAGTTGCAGCAGGATCAACACCAGCGGGATGCCATATTGCATCAACGTCTGTAGCCTTTCGTACGAGTATAACAGTATGTTTAGCTCCGAAAATAACTTTTCTGACATTTCTGCAAAATCCAAATATATGTGAAAGTGGAATTGCACATGAAAACATTCTATCTTTCAACATTATTTTACGTGATGCAAATCCTAAGTTAAAATTTGCGTTCATTGATATTACTACGGGAGTTTCTGCGGTTCCTGCAGCATTTCTTACATTACCTGTAGTTACATTTTTATGATCCGGGTGATCAGAAGTGTCCTTTGAAAACATCATTGATGGACCAGCTGATTTTGAATAATCGTCGCTATATCGTGCTAGACCCAATATTGTTGTAGCAACATCAACGTCCTTCTGAATTGATTCAATATTTTTACCATCAATCATATAAGTGGCGCTGTCAAATAACGCAATAATACCATTATTAACAAAACCAAAAGCAACATTATTATCGTATTCAGTATTATCCGCTTTAAAAATTTTACCTTCTACTTCAATAAACGCCTCAGCGGGTAGGAAATACCTACTTGTATCCTGAACTTGTAGTTCAATTCGTCCACGCTGATCTGGAATTCGAGCGTCATAAGAATAATATTGATAATCACGCACAGACTCATCTTTAAGTACTGGTGCTTCCATGTCAAATGCTGGATCAGATATACGTTTGAACATCTTTATTATATTTATTATTATCTAAAACGAAGACCACTTCGGGAAGTGAAACCACTTCCTGCTATCAGACTAGCGGTTATATTTTTTTCTTTTTCTGACATTGGTACATCAGCCAACTCCGCTAGTTTTTGATTAGCAACTTGATTTATTATTTTACTGACATTTGCAGGCATTACTTCAGTACTAGGTAATTTTACAGATTGAGGTCGGACCGCAGGTCTGCGTATTAATTGTGCTAACCTATCTTTAATCGCTGAAAATGCTTTATCAGCAACATTACCAACAGCACCAATACCTTTTTCACGAACAACATCAATAGCTTTCATCCCCAGTTGCTTTGCGATCGGTATTGCTTTTGGGGCTATCCTTCTAAATAGACCCTGAACAACATCACCTAGTCCATCTCCGTAGGTTGTTTTGTATACTGGTAATCGAGAGTTTATTACCCTGACCATGGTTGATCCACGTTGAGTACTATGTACGATCATTTTATTATAGTAATTGTATTTAATTACGTACTCAATCACTGTAGTAGTCATCGGCAATTTCATTAATAAGAGACTGATAAACATCAACGTCCATGATACCGCCTGTAAATGATCGTCTACAGATATCGGCTGCTTCATTAATTATCTCTGGAGAATTATTACCAGCTCGTTTTCCTCCGATGAGAATTTCTAATCGATCGACATCAGCAAGAACGTTATTGGGGCAAGTAATAAGACCACATCCTGAATTATTAAATCCACTTCCAGATGTCTCAGGAACGTCATGGAATTCTTCTTCTTCAGATTTTTGTTGTTCTTGTCGCTGTGGAGCAGGTATTCGTGATTTTTGTCGTTGTTGTTGTTCTAAGTACCTTTGTCTTAATTTTTGTTGCTCTTCAGGTGGAAGTTGAAGAAACTTATAATATTCATTAATATTGTAAATATAATTAACAAAACGATCATCATCATCTCTAGCCTGATTAGTATTAAAATGAACGCGATAAATCCACTTTTCCCATTCCTTCCGACCGACTGATTTATTAGCGTATTCAAGTTTTAATAATAATTTTCTGTTCTTAACATTATCAACAGCAAACTTAGCTAAATTAGTTATATTCTTAACTGATCTAATTTCATTAACAGCGTTATCAGTAAATTTATTAACTAATTCATGTTTTTGTGTTTCTATAGAGGCCGCCTCTTCAAGTTCTGATTCTACGGGCGGGGCTAGTAAAGCATCAGCTATATCAGCTGGAAGTTCGCGTAAAATCCTTTTTGTCTGTTTTGTTCTCTCCGCTATTTTGCCAGTTGCCTCTGCGATTTTTTCAGATATTGGAAGAAGAGGTTTAGTTGTCTCTGTAATAGGTTTAAATAATTGTTTTGTATCCTCTTCAAATTCAACATGAGATTCCTGACGTTCTTGTAATTGTTGCTTGACAGCATCACGAACAGGTAAATATTTTCTAATTGCTTCTAGTCGCTCTCTTGCTAATCTAGCTGAATGAGGTTCTCCGATGACAACCATATTAATAATATTTATAATAATTGTTTAAATTACAGCAGCAGGGGGGGGGGGTGAATGACAAAAATTGAGTGACCCGGTAAGTAAACTAAACGCACTATAACAAAAGTCAAAAATAAATTAACAAAAATGAGCTAACCCAAATGATTAATTATCCGTTTTTCAAACTATACAGTAATAATATTGTTAGGAGGGTTCGGTTTATCGTTATTGACCTTATTTTTCAGCCTCTGTAGGAACCTTTATTTTTATAAAATAAAGTCTCGTACAAAGTGGTCTGTTCACCCCCCTGCTGCTCTACCAGGACACAATGGATCCACTACGAATGTCCTTACATTCATTGGTGTCTTGTTCTTGCTGTGGATATTCTACCTGATGTCATGTTTTCGTGGATGTTCTTCGAGTCGTTGTTGAAATGATGGTTACCAACTCAGTTTTTTTTCTTCTGGTTTTAGAGATAACCACCGTAACAACTTTAGACATGGTGACACCACCGCAGAGTGATTAAACATTGGCCTTTTTATTACTGGCCCATAACCTGCATACAGAAGGAAAACCTGTATGCATGTTTGTTTGTATGTAACATCTTATGATTAGGAATCATACTATCGAGCAAATTACACTTAAAGGAAAAAATGCTTTATGCAGACTGTTGTATCACTGGGTCACAAGCTTCATATTTGGATTTTATTTTGTGCAAATGAGAACCTGAACACCCGAAAATAATAGAGTTCGCCAGTTGGCAAGTCTAACAAACTCAAGTGTGCAAATTTGTGCTTATCTGACTAATCTGTTTTCTTAGATTGTTCAACTGTAAGACTTTGAGAATGCTACACCCTTTAGTGGGGTAAACATACAACTGTTCTAAATCACTACGTACCAGAATCTCATCGTTTTTAACTGAGGCCGCAGGTTTCTGTACATTTTAATCTCAGTTTATACTTACGATGATTCTGTCACACTGTTCATTTGATTTTTTGACACATCGGATGGTCACGAATGCCCCGTTCTGTATGTCCTGCTAATACGCCACATCCTATTCAAACAAATATGCATAAATGTATAATCAAAAACAGGTAGGCAGGTATTAAAAGATGTATATATTACCATAGACAAGCATGTATTTTGTCGGTTACGTAGATATACAAATACATAGATCTGAAGATGAAGTCCATTTCTAGGTTAGCGGTTCGTAAACGGTAGAGTTATGATCATGTGTTTCAAGAAATATTAGGACATGAGAACCTTTGATTTAACTTTTATCAAGTGTCGTATATAGTGTCAATATTATACAAACGTTTAGGGAGAGACATGGAAACTGTCACATGAGACCATGTCTTAGTGCAAAGATTAGAAGGATGTATGTATATGTCAGTAAGGCATATAGGAAAAACCTTGAATTTATGTTGGCCAAGAACTAAAAGTGATGCTTCTCAATACTGTTGATCACATTTGTAAAATCGTAGAGAAACCAAATCAGATGATACATAAGATTCATTAGCAACCAAAGGTTGCATTTAACGACCAATTTAACAGAGTAATGCAAGAATGTGTCCTTCCCTTACCTAAGACCAAGTCAGTCAACCAATACCCGTTAACATTAATGTGTGCGTCTAAAATATTTCCAGAGGCAATTCATTTTAGAAATTATACAAACGAAACTATAGGAAAAGCGTTGATAGCTTCTTTTACATTTCATGGACTGCATAAATCGATCCAGTCTGATTAAGGGAAATCTTTTTGTGTGGAATTATTAATGCACGAATTAGGCATCAAACTTCTTGAACCGTCTGCCTGTCACGCTGAAGAAAGGTCTTTGCCAAACGTTCATCAAGCTTTAAAGAACATATCTGAATCTATTACAATTCAATATAAAGTAAAGTACGTAAATCATATAAGTAAAATTCTTAGGAGGGGGAAAAGAAAAACAATTTTGTAAGATAAATATGCTAAAAGGTATTTTGATAGAGATAGCCCATTTACCATTTGATTATTAAATCAATTTAGTTTACCTGTCGCTCACAATGAGAGTCTTAACATTAGAAGGCAATCTCACTCTGATTTAACCACTCTACGATATTCTAAATTTTTAAAAATCGGACTAAAAAAGTTCATATTTTCAACTGCAATAAAACAGTGATCGAAAGAAGCTATGAAGTGTTTATGAGAATACTTTTCCTTCTGTTTCAGCGCGGACAAATATAATATCATTGCCTTGTGATTGAAGATTCTACATTCAGAAACATACAAAATAAAAGTGATCAAAAAGGAGCTATTAGATGAATATGGGTACATGTTTCCTACTGTTCGAGCACGGACAAATACAATATTATCAAGACCTTGAGATTATAGATTATACACCTCTGAAATATTTTTAAGGGATGAATCCCCTGAAGCAGGAGGGAACAAGATTAGGAGATTCGTCTGCTGTAAGTACAATAAGAAACGGCAATATTGATTTATCAGGTTATCTTATAAAAACTGGAGATAAAATGACAGGAAACCTGTCTATGTCAAATCAACGAGTACTAGGTTTAGAAACAGATTATCCGCCAATAAATGTTGTTAATACACAAGCTGTTAGTTATGCACAACTAAAATCCGTCGACGACAGCAAACTAGATAAATCTAGCGTAGCTTTAAGCGGTAACTTAGATATATCAGGGAAAAAAATTTATAAATTTGGAGACTGGATGTCCACCAGCAAACTTAAATCAAACTCAAGCGGTAAGTTATTTACAGTTGAAGTATGTGGATAATAACAAACTTGTTAAAACCGGTGGGACACTTACAGGTGATATTAACATGTCTAGTAAAATAATTATTGGGTTAGAAACTGTATATCAGCCAGCAAATGTAGATGATACACAAGCTTACGTTATGCGCAACTAAAATCTGTTGACGATAATAAACTTAACAAAGCCGGTGACACAATGATATGTAACCTATGTCAAATTCAATAATAACTGGATTACCGACAACCTCGCCAAAGTCCGACTCAGATGCTATTAGTTATGGTCAGCTAAAAGAAGAACTTACTTCATATTTAAAACAATCTGGCGGAGCAATGTAGGGAAATATAAACATGAGAAGGCATAAAATAACGACAGCATATGTTCCTAGTGACAGTATATCTGGTGGCGGCGCAAAACGAAAAAAAACAAACAATGTTGGATATATTCCAACACTTTTTAAAGCAACTGACAACCGAGCCGGGTTTGAGGTAAGCGCATCATCGCATTACCCTGAAAATTATCCTCATTACGTTTTCTCTGATAGACACGAGTGGACGACTAACGGAGAAGTTGAAAATTTTTTGATCAGAATTAAATGTCCTACTGCAGTTGCTATCTGGCAATTTCATTTGCGAGGTCGATTAAACCCTAATGTTGGCCGAATTTATAATTGGCAGTTTGAGGGATCAAACGATAATATAAACTAGACAACATTATATAACACAAATAATATGCATATATCAACAACACAATATGTTACAATCCCGGCAGAAAATACTGTTAACAAGTACTTATATTTTCTACTTTATGTTGTCGCTGCTGAACATCCATTTCCAGGACTAACAGCATTTCAAATATATACACTCGATGATCAGGTATGATCGTGACGATAACATCGTCATAATCAAATTTAATCTAATGATATAAAATAAAATGCCAATACAATGGTTTACAGACGTTGCGAGAGAATTTTATGATAATATTTTTAACCCCACCAAAAAGGTTGGAGATGATTCACTAGCGGCACGTGCGATAAATACCAGAAAAAAATTTCAATTCCAATGATAAACTCTCCATTGTCAGAAGAAGAAAAAAAATTTGTCCGTGTTATGCATATGCGGGGACCACAATTAAAAGAAGCATTATAAAATTATGAGGTGATAAGCAGATACTGTTACCCTGATGATTGTCTAGAAGAACGTAAACAAGTTGAAATTCTGCTAAAAAAATATTGCTCGCGCTTGATTTTGGAAATTTAGATTTGATAATAAAATCGAACTTAATAAAAAAACGAGCTTACGTAGGAATAAAACGAAACAGGAAGTCATATAATAATTTTCTTAAACGAAATATTTTAAAGTACCTCGGTATGTACTGCCACGACAAAGAAACCCTAATTAAAATTGTTACTATAACACCAGACACAGAGTTCATTATTAAAGTGTACGCAAAGGAAATTTTGCCAATGATACGCAAAAAAGACCCAGAATTTGATCCGATTATTGTTGACATGTCTCTAAAAATAATCAAAAATTTTGACGATGAAATTAGTATGCTTAGTGATGATGAGCGAGAAAAGTTCTTTGACGAAGTAACAAAAACAAAGTTGGAAGTTAAAATTGATTCTTATTACGACATAGGTGAAGAAGATGATACCCCAGTTCCATCAATCCAATATTCCAGACAATTGTCATTGCAAAATTATTATGATAAAATAGAGAAAATACTCACAAAACCACATGAAAAATTAATGTTGAAAGTAGCTTCTGCTATTGGTCTGATCACAATTGAACTAGATAAGCTTACAAAATTGATGCTAGCAATTTTCGTGGTCGCATATGCAATTATCAGACAACATCTTGTTCTCAAAAATTTCACGTTAGATCAAATAAGTTTAGTATTAGGGTATATTGATGAAACAGAAAGCGATTACAGTAATTTAGTAAATAAAACAGATTTGTATGCAGTTGAATTAGAAAACAGTTTTGACTCATATACCTGGTTAAAGAAAAATGATGGACTAACAGTTAAACAATGTGATCATACTTCGTCAGTCGTTTATGACAAGTACAGAGAGTTTTTAGTTAACAATAATAAATTTCGTGAGTTTCTTGCTTCAGTTGTTGGCATCAGAACTTTTACAATCGTATAAAAATTGTGAACAAATATTGTATAATGAAAAAACAGATTGTCGATTTCAATGATATTTCAGAAGAAATTCCAAAACAAGATGTTGAAGCACTAGTACAATATTACAAATTTTATCATAAAAACTTTGGTGTGTAAAACAATGTTATAAATACCACTGTAGAATACTTCGATTAATATCATATTTGCCACTGTTAATGACTAGCTCTGGTATAATCTCAAGTGAAGCATTATTAAACCCGTTTTTGTTAATAATGTCTGGTGTCGGTGTCTCTCTTTCAACACCATGTAAAAAAACTTGAGCCTAAACTTGAGACTAAAATAAATTCTTGTAAAATAGTAAGTATCTCTTACAAAAAATTACTCGATCAGATACGATCTTATTTGCGAGGAGTCAAATATGATACGGACAATTTAATACGCGAGTTTCGTATTATTGACAGTATGTTAACGGATATCCTATCAATGAGAGTCAGCAGATATGAAAAAGATTATCATAAGATATATTAACATTCGATATCTAAACTCTTCGATACAATAATAAATTCTACCTCACCTAAAGTAACTTGAAATTCTGGATTGTTATTAATGATATCTACAACATCTCTCATAAGTTGCATATCCGCCGGTCGATTAATTCCAGTTTCTCTATAGTAAAATAAAGGTAAACATCTTTTAACAACTTCACTCGGCAAATAAAACATACGCAGGAAATTGTTAATGTATTATGGTTTTTCATAGCAAATTGGTTCCATTGTAACAACGTAGAAAATATTATCAAGATATTCCATAAAATCGTCTATGTCATGGCTGGTAATTTCAAAACCTGATAGCATGTCAATTACCTTATCAAATCTATTTACTTCCATTATACTTATAGTAATTTATATTTCTAATTAAAATAAATTCAGTGGCAGATAAAAAATAAGTTATAGTAGTTCTAGCAAAAAAGGTTTCTAAACTAAGATATTCTTCCTCTGACAAATCCCCATTCTCCAAAATTTGGGGTCTCTAGTATAGAATCCGTTTTTGGTTTAGGATCAACTTTTCATTTACTGAAAAAAAATACGTTTGTAACATATGAGGTTTCTGGCTTCTCCAATAAAATATTTTTAGTCTTATTTTAAGCTGAAAAAGGTTTCTGAATAAGATTATAAAATAGAAAGTTTTATAGGAGAATTCTCAGTTTGGTTAAGAATCAGCATTTTTATTTACTACTAGCTCTTTAAAATATTAGGTAACACAAAAACATATACAACAACAAGATTACAAAAACAAACACCATGAAATTATAAATTAAAAACATGCATAAGTTACAACATGTAGTTTGATTTTACTGAGTCAGAGACAGACAGAGCAGAAGATAGTTTGGATATCATGTTGAAAGTTTTATACATAACATATATGGGCAAAACATGCTTATAATCATATATAAGTTATCGTAAACTGAAATATTCGATTCAAAAACCTAACGCTTTAAAACATGGCAGATGAGAAGCGTGTCTTTGTTTCATTGTACAATGGACCTAAGAATACGCTTTATATAACTAACATTATTCTGCATTAGCTCCTGTTTTGCCTTTAGAAGAAACTGATTTTCCGCTGTTCTCAAATCAGCTCCATTTGTTTCCTATTTTTTTCAAAACAAAAGGGACACTTTCCACACAAATATTCGACTATGATGAAATTAACGGGATAAATTAAATGAATGCACATAGGTATCTGCTTGATATCTGAAATTGGGACATGGCAAAGAGCACGAAGTATCTACCAAAACTCGACCATGCAATGCTCTGTACGAGGTAAGTGTCTGTACACCAGGTATAATCCTAACGTGCAGGATATAATAATGACGCTTTATGTATACAGCAATTAGGAACTGAATGAGTTTGAAACACGTAGATCAATGATGAGCAAATAGACATTTCATTATTATTCCAATCAAAGCTTATTACTTTGTAGAAAAAATTGCAGTTTATAAAATACCAAAGCAACTCATCTCTCTAAACAGTTAATCCCATGTGTTAATTACGTTTTGGCTTGCGCAAGTGTTTATATATAATATGCTGAGGGTAAGAAAGTATTTATGTATAATATGCTTAAGAGTATCAAAGTGTTTTACATAATACACTAAGGGTATTCAAATATTTACTCATAATATGCTACGGGTATGCAAACACTTAAACATAATATGCTTAAGAGTATCAAAGTGTTTTACATAATACACTAAGGGTATTCAAATATTTACTCATAATATGCTACGGGTATGCAAACACTTAAACATAATATGCTTAAGAGTATCAAAGTGTTTTACATAATACACTAAGGGTATTCAAATATTTACTCATAATATGCTACGGGTATGCAAACACTTAAACATAATATGCTTAAGGGTATCCAAGTATTTATACATAATATGCTAATAGTGTGAAAGTATTTTTACATAATACGCTAAGTGTATATAAGTGTTTATAGATCATATGCTAAAGGTATCTAAGTATTTATACGTAAGGGTATCCACGTATTTATTCATAATATGCCAACGGTACGCGAATATTTATATATTATATGCTAATGGTATGCAAGTATTTTTACATACTTTAAGGGTATGCCAGCATACTATGCTGAGCGTCTCCAAGTATTTATACATAATACAATAAGGGTACCCGAGCATTTATTCATACTATGCTAAGCTTCTCCAAGTATTATTACATAATACACTAAGTGAACGCAAATATTTGCACATTATACACTAAGGGTACCGAAGAATTAATATATAATACACTAAGGCTACCCAAGTATTTATACATAATAAACCAAGGGTAACGAAGTATTTTTACATAATACACGAAGGGTACCCAAGTATTTATGCATAGTCCACTAAGGGTATCCAAGTATTTATTCATAATGTTTTAAGGCTATATAGGTATGTATCCATAACACGCTAAGAGAATGCAAGAATCTTACTCTCATTATATTTCGTATGTAAGTTGTTTCTAGAAAGATTTAGCAAACTGACACAACTTGTTATGGTAGAAAAGAGCTTTGAAGCACATTCTTATAACATATTTAACAATATACCTTATGAGCGTGATTGGCTTTGAAATAAACGTAAAACTCCAGATTATTTATCTATTTCAGTGAAGGTATAATAAAAGCGTTTGTTTTTATGATTTTGATTACTCTTTTCTTTGTTTCTTTGTACAAGCCTAGACACGTGACAAAAGCAATTGGGGCCTCTTCCTTGGGATATATGAAGTGTGGCTTAAATATTTCAAAAAATTGCTTTCTTTTTGAAATTTACATGCTCCTATTTTTCAGAATATTTGAGATACCACGTACTATTTCACATTTGGTTTGAAATCTTTAGTGACATCAACAGGCATTATCACAATGTCATCAAAAGTGGAGACTTTTCTTTCTAGCCCTACTCAGGAGCAGTTGGATTGTTTGAAAAAAAGATGAATTGCTTGAACTTGAAAGAAAATATGGTCTTTCTGAGGCAAAATCTTCCTTAACGAAGCAAGAAATAAAAAAAAATTTGATCCAGTATTTGGTAGAAAAGAATGTTTTGGATAAAAGCGTTTTGGTTTCGGTCAGTAAGTCCGTATCAGACTCTGACATAAAAGTAAAGGAATTCAAATTAAAATACAAGATGGAATTAGAGTTAAGGAAGCTGGAACTTCAGAACGATAAAGAAGAAAAAAACGCTGTTGCAATTTGAGAAAGAGGAGAGAGAGAAAAACAAATGCAGCTGCACATTTCCACTCCACATACAAATTCAAGTTTTGATATTGCAAAGAATATTAGGTTAGTCCCCCCCCCTTTATAGAAAAAGAAGTAGACAAATATTTTCCTCGTTTTGAAAAAGTTGCTGAAAATTCGAAATGGCCAAGGGAGCATTATTACAATTTGTATTGTTGGTACAGCTAGTGATATTTACCATTCATTGTCAGTTCATCAAAGTACTGACTATGATCTGGTTCAGGAATGCATCTTAAATGGTTATGAGTTAGTCCCTGAGGCTTATCGGCAAAAATTTAGGAACTATAAAAAAGGAAGCTGGACAAACTCATGTCAAATTTGCAAGAGAAGAAGAGCAGTTATTTGAGAGATTGTGCTTAGCCAATAAAGTTGAACATGATTTTGAAAGTCTCAAATAACGTGCATTATTTGAAGAGTTCAAGAACTGTGTCCATAGCGACATTAAGATTTATCTTGACGAGCATAAGATTGAAACCATGGAAAATGCTGCTCGTGCCGCTGATGAGTATTCCTTAGCTCATAAGGTTCCTTTTGTAGGCAAATCTTTTACTCAGCAGTCTTCTGGTAAAAAGGTATTTCAGCCTAATACAACTCCCTCTAAAACTCAATCTGGCACAACTTTAAAAATCATGCTTCTGATAAGCTTGATTCAAAATCGTTGTCTCTTCCTACGTGTACCTATTGCAAGAAGAAAAGACACGTTGTTTCTGATTGCTTCAAATTGAAATATAAGCATCAGAATCAATATAAACCTATCCCAAATGCTCTTATTTCTAAGAATGCAAGGTCATGGTCATGTATTGAAAACAATACATTTGTTGGGTCTAATAAACCCCAGTCTGATTTTATTATGGAGAATTATGAACCATTCATGTCGTAGGTTTCTATATCACTCTTGGGTGATTTGGCCAATCCTATTCCTATTACAATTGTAAGGGATACAGGAGCTTCTCAGAGTCTTTTATTATCAGGTACTTTGCCTTTTTCTGAGAAGTCTTCTTCTCATGAGAGTGTTTTCATTCAGGGAGTAGAGTTCGCCTTTGTTAATGTTCCTCTCCATTGTGTAAATTTGTCATCAGACTTAGTTTCAGGACCTGTGACAGTCGGAATAGTGGGTACTTTACCCGTTTATATTTATATTTATAATGACAATGTTTAGATTATGCAGTCACGTGAAGTAAATTTTAAAATTTACCAAAATTACTAGTGCTAAGGGTATTCTTTGCATTTTTTTTAAAAAAATGAAGAAAAATGTATAATAACATAAACGTAAAAATACTTTTCAGCAATATAAATAACTAATACATAAACATAATTCTATATCTTGGCAATTTAGCCACAATGTATGATGCATTTCATACAGTTCCTCTGTCATTTAGCCGGGCTTTAAGATTCCATGACGCATCCAGCAAGCTTAATTACGGCTTTGTAAGGTTTTAACTCGACTGCTATTCATTTATACATTTCCGTACCTTGGCACAGGTACAAAAACTCGAGGAAGCAAATTATAAAATTATGCCATCATATACAGCATTAACATTCTTCTATTTATAATCTCTAAGTTTAGCCGAGTTAACTAATGAATTTCTAATTGCTGGAGAGATGCTACCTTATAAAAGTTTGATCTCGTATAAATATTTACGCTATTCATTATAAGAAAGAATGTCTAATTCATTTGTATTTGCTGTAATCAAAACAATTCACAAAAGTCATCAACCTTTTGACACAGTAACTATTGTTGTTGTTAAACTATACGTTATAATGGGTGCGTTGCTGAAAAGGTAATTACAAGTTATTCATGTCCTTTAATTCAGATATTACTATTCTTCTCCAAGATAAAGCATTACAGTGTCCCGAATAGTTACCCAGCCAACATTTGTCTTGTTATCTACTGATTTTTAGAAATTGGCCATTTCTAGTATACTCTGATAATTACAAGAGAAATCAGAACGAACAGAGAGAGAAGGTTGCTTGAGAAATAAGTTGTACCTAAAATAAAAAATAGCTGATTGATGTACATCTATAATACATTTGTTTTGAGAGACCTGAAAAAAACGTAATCCTCATTTGCGGATAATACATAACATTTATAGCGATATACCAAAATACAACTAAAGAAACCCAAAGAAGGAATGAACATTTTCCATTGCATAGAGGAAAAAATTTAGATTAAGTACAAAAACAAACGTTTTCATTATTGGAAGGAATATAATAATGAAAATATAACAGAAGGAGAGAAAAAGTATCCAGTATGTTTCGACTTTCAAATATAGGATAGTCTTCAAATAACTATTATTTCTGAAAACAAAATTAAATATTTCATGCAACGGAACTCCGCTATTAGTTGTTGGCGCACAATGTACTTATTACTTTTGGTTTACTACCCGCATTTGTAGGGTCTATCGATTCCAAAATTATTTTTTTCAGACTTTTCTAGTGGCGAGAGTAGTACTCCATCCAGCGCTCCATCTGCTTGCCCTTGTCGTGGATGGTATCGCCTGCGGCAGACTTCAGTGGTGCTGTCGCTTTCTTCGTGGGACCCATTGCTTTCTTTATGCCATCGTACATGCCTCTGATGTTTCCGATATCTACTGCTGACTGGATGCTCTGACAGAGCTGGAGCCGATATTCATTGGAGCACTGCCGTGCTAAACTCTGCACTTTGCTTTTGGTAGACCTGTATGTCTGTAGTGTCCTCTGGCAGGGGAAACGCTTGTATTCCGGGTGGGCACTGCGAAGCTCTTCAATGGCGAGCATGAGTGTGGCAGAGTTGGCCTCAAACCAATCGTTGTTTGTCTGCTTCTTACCAAAAATCATTGCGGTTGTGCTGGACACAATATCTCTGATGTGATCCTGTCTCTCTTCGGAACTGCCGTAGGGAAGTTCTATATTGAATGCCTTGGAGAGGGCGTAAGTGAATTCCTCAGCCTTGTCTGGATATGACGTCTTGCTTACATCAATGCGTGGTTTACCCACTTGCATAGAGGAGTGTATCTTCTTTGGCTGAAGCTTCGTTTTGCAGCAAACTAGCGAGTGATCACAGTGTCGTAGTCATCGCAGACTGTCTCGTGGCCAGTGTTTGGACCGGGGATGCCTCCAAGACACTTTGTGTTGTGGCTTTTTCTGAAAGAATGAATTGGTGATGCTGAGGTCGTGGTACGAGCACATCTTTAGCAGTCGCTGTCCGTTCTCATTCATCTTCCACAATGCCAAACTTGCCAAGACACAAAGGCCAAGAATCATGGTCGGCACCCACCCTAGCTTTGAAGTCTCCCAGTAATATCAAGTTCTCTTCCTTGGGAATTTTGCCGATGAGCGATTCTTGATATCCTTGATATCTGCGTTGGCGATGAGTGTGGGAGCGTAAACGCTGATCAAGTTGACAGGCCCGGTTGTGGTGTGGAGGCGGAGAGACAGTAGTGTTTCATTTCCTTGTTGACAGGATTATATCATCCCCGGCAGAGAGTTCCTGACAGCGAATCCAACACCGTACTCATTGGCTTCGTCGGTGCTCTTTCCTTGCCAGAAGAACGTGCAGTGCTTTTCTCTGAGGGACCCAGAATCTGGTAGCCGTGTCTCCTGTAGTGAGGCGATGTCGACATGGAGTCTTGCAAGTTTGTCTTTGATGACTGAAGTCTTTCGAACATCGCTGATTGTTTGAATGTCATCTGAGAGCCCAGTCGGCATGGTCCGGACGTTCCATGTACCTAGCCTGAGGATTGAAAATTCCTTGATGTTTTTCTTTTGTTATTTCTTGATGCAGTAGTTGCAGTCCGCTTGTCAGGTACTCGCGTACCTTGAGCCCTACGCACCCAGCAAGGCAGGCGAGCTGTGGCGGGACGGCACCTTATTGGCTTATGGCTGCCCAGCTTGAGGCTGGCGATAGCTGTCCAGTGAGACCTGTTGATCTCTCCCACCGTCGGAAGCAACCCCTGGCGTCTGACTCTACGCCAATCGAGTGGTGACTTATAACCGGTAACTGTTGCTTCCCGTGTTGTATCAACACTGTGAGGCGAAGCTGGATTGTCCTCTCCAGGGCGCAAGCCTGAGTTGGGTGATATGGAGGATCAGCTGTTGCCCATGCAACTGATTCCCCCTCTCCACGAAGCTGATGGATCCAAGGGAAAGGACAAGCCGATACGTCATGGCACCAGCGACGTCGCAGGAGTTGCCAAGATGACACTGAAAGCAATGCCAAGTCGCCTTAGGAACTCCGTCTCCGGATTTTCTGTTGAGATTTACTCCATTAGCCTTTCCCATGAGAGGGTATAGTCGGGAGACAGCGAAGGTTTGAAGTCGGAGTTTACCTTCTCCTAGATGGGCAACCATGAAGGTTAACGGGCCCTATCTGTCCGAAGCATCTGGTTGTGAGGCGCCAGAAACTCGCCTGTCATCCCTTCTCCAGTCAGTTTAAACAGGTTCCGCCGGGCTTAGTAGCTAAGCCACTCGTGAAGGCCTGGAGCTGGATATGGTTGTCAGAGGCTCTCTCAGGTGCAAGCCATTAGGGGATTTCCAAGGAAAGTGGGTGCTTATCTCCCACATCCGCCCCCGGTGATAACTACCTTTGGAACCAAATACTACTACTACTACTACTACTACTACCACTAATATCCCGGTCATTTGTAATAGTGCCAACACACACACACACACACACACACACACACACGCACACACGCACACACACACACACGCACACACGCACACACGCACACACACACACACACACACAGAGATATATATATATATATGCATCATGCATCATGTGGTACAGAAAAGGTACCTAAAGAGTAACAACAGAACATCGTGTCTCTTGGAAATGTTTTACATGTATTTAATCATAATTATCAGTGATAATATTTTGTCTAATGGGTAGAAATACAAATATATATTACAAACCAATCACAGAATGCAAATTAAAGAGAACCCTAAAGACTTTATGAAGCAAGCAGAAGTTTTGGGATATTAATTTGAGCGTATTTAGCAGGAGTTGATGAGAAAACTGTTTCTTTAATCTTTAAGTAGATTTGTAAATTAGTCATCAAACGCTTATTGTTATCATTTTGTAAAAAAGTCTCTATGCATTTTGATCTAAGAAGCAGGGTGTATACTATTTTTATTTGTAATTCTTCATATAGTGGATAATAATAATAATAATAATAATAATAATAATAATAATAATAATAATAATAATAATAATTTCGATAATAATAATGTCAATAATAATAATGCCGATAATACTATTATTAATTCATAACTAGAGTATTGCTATCGATAGAGAAATTTCAAAAATATTATCGGAAAAACTTTGAAAAATACTCTATCAAAGCTGCGTAGGTTTAGGTTAGTTCTTCAGTTGCCTTTGACACGGCATGTTTAGAACTATATTTAGGTCCATCATGACAATGAAATGGGTATTAAGTGCGTTTCCGAAGGTTACAGTGAAGCAAGCGGGCTGGGTTGGCCGGTACAGCAACATTATTTTACGCAGTTTTGTTTGATTCTTATTTTTTAAAATGGCGAGTATTAGTGTACTCGACACAAAGTTTTATTGTTCCAATCAAAATGTAGAAATATGGCCTAAACGTATTACCATTATTTTTTATCACGTGTTCCTTCTGAATAAAAGACCCTGCCAAAACTTCATATTTTCCCAGCTATTGCATAGCACTTATGCCGTTAAGATTCTGAAATCATCTGATTGGTCTATATTTAACCATGCTAACATTATTTCGATATTTGTTTTTAAATTACGCTGAGTACGACATATATTTGTTTATATTTTCTCAGAAGCTTTTTTATTTTTCTTCAAAATCATAAAAACAACGGCTTTTATTATACCTTCACTGAAATAGATAAATAATCTGGAGTTTTACGTTTATTTCAAAGCCAATCACTCTCATAATGTATATTGTTAAATACGTTATAAGAATGTGCTTCATAGCTCTTTTCTACCATAACAAGTTGTGTCAGTTTGTAATTTCAATCTTTCTAGAAATAAATTACATACGATATAGAATGAGAGTACGATTCTTGCATTCTCTTAGCCTTAAAATATTATGAATAAATACTTGGGTATCCTTAGTGTATTAATCATAAATACTTGGGCACCCTTATTGTATTATGTATAAATACTTGGGTACAATTTGTGTATTGTGTATAAATACTTGGGTACCCTTAGTGCATTATACTAAATGTATTTTAGGTCATTCAATGATTTATTACTGTATTATTTTAGTAGTCGATATTGTACAGTAGTTCAGTTTATTGAGACTTACAAAACTGTATCGTTTATTTTTGTGTACATGTAACAAGCCAAATTTAAAATCAATCAGGGATTAAGGTGTATTATTGTATAATCAGGGATTAAGGTGTATTATTGTATAATCAGGGATTAAGGTGTATTATTGTATAATCAGGGATTAAGGTGTATTATTGTATAACCATTCAGATTCTACAACACCTCTAATTATCTATGTCTTTGCTGTCAGCTATCGAGTCAAAATAGCACTTCTTGTTAATGTGTTCCTATGTTCAAAATTATCGTTCTCATTAGACTAGTGTTTTGGATAATAAATACTCAAGTTACGCTACACGAGTTATCAGTTTTGACATTTCCCATTTTTCTTACAGGTGACACTGGTAGAACCCGATACCAACAGTGTTATTAGTATGACCACAGCAGGAAACTCGAATACCAATTAGATAAATCTGGTTATATCTAGATTCAGAAAATGTGATTACAAGAGTACGTGTATAAGCATGAAAAGCGTCATAAACTAAAGTTGACATGAAAGACGCTAAATATATAGTCTTGATCAATTGAAATCCTTTTTGCCTATACTAATACGTTATCTGTTCCATAAAAGGTTTTCGACACTGTATACTATATATGCTTTCATCACACCATTCTAGCAGCAGGGAGGGTGAACAGACCATTTTGTTTGGAGACCTTATTTATGAAAAATAAAACTTCCTACGAAAATGAAATCTCAAGGTCAATAATGTCAAACCAAAACCTCTGTCAGGCCATGAGATTTCTCTATTTGTGTTAGTTCATTTTGTTACATCATCACTAACGAGCGTTTTTATTTTATGGTGTGTTTTGTTTACGTGCTGGTCACTCAACGCTGGTCGTTCACCCTCCCTGCTGCTATAATTAACCAAAGATTTTATCCAGACCTATACGATACCTAGATCTTGGGTCATGTAAATTTATCGTTATAAATCCGAACGGAACAGCTTATGCTTTTGAAAAGAAGTTTTTAAACTTAATCATGTCCTTGTCCCCTGAACACCAAGTATAATAAATATTTTGTAGAGTATAATTATCTACTCCATTAAACACAATTAAGATATTACAATTATCTCTGACCACTTTTGGAATTTGTGTGTATTTCTGAGTTAAATAAATCACGTCTGTATTTTTGTGACGGCCTCGCGAAAATATCCGAGCTGGATTTGATTGTTTGTCCAGCATTACATCATCGTATGCTACAAGATTATTGATACATCCATCAAGATCATCTATGGATGGAGTTTCATCGATATCGGTAATAAAATCAATAACATCATTGTCTTTATCAGGACACGTCAGCGACTTTGCATTTTCATTAAAATCTTTAAGTACTTCGTAATATCATTGATCATCTACAGATGGTGCTACTAAATATAATTTATCCCACTTGAGCCATCGTATTATCAGATTAAGTAATAATTGCGTTTTACCAGACCCAGATGGGCCAAGTATAATTGCTCTGATGGAATTTGGTAGCGCTGGATGATGTTTGACTGGCTCTTGTTTTCGTGTCGCTAAGAAGTCAATTATATCATATAATAAATAATATGGATTTATATTGTGTTCGATGTAGAGCACCCACCCATACCAGTGGATTAACAACAATAATAACAAAAAATAACAGGCACGCACTTACAGGCAAGTGTGTGAAATGTGGTACAAAAAAATACAAATTTATTTCATCCACAAAGACAGGTGGAGATATCGCTGCTTCGTTAGGTAAATTACCAGGAACTCCATGGGCAAAGTATCCTGGTGAGAAACAATCACCTGGATATAATTATTGTGGTCCAGGAACCCGACTTGATATTCGACTTGACGAACGAGATCAACCAAGACCTGGAGAGTACCCAATAAACGCGATTGATCAAGCGTGTCACATTCATGATGTCGCGTATAAAAATCCAAATTTGCAACAATGACATATTGCATATGTAAAGCTGATTCACGCATTAAATTCCATAAAAAATAAATCTTGCTAGCTTCCTAGTAAAATCTGCTATGAAAGGTAAACTAGTGCTAGGAGCTGGTAATTAATCATAGATAACTATGATAATGTAAGCTGTTTATTATAGCCCAAGAGGATATTGGAGAGGCAAAGCAGCAATTAGTAAACTTGCTGAAGTAGCAAAAGCCTCACGTGCTGTTGCTGCAGTGTGGTTAGCACGACAGGCAATATGGCAAATTTATCTACCACCACCTAAAAAAATTCAGTATGCACATTTTGATGTCAGTACCCCTAATGAAGTTCATCAAGCAGATATTTTGTTTTTACCACATGATACCATTAAAATTGGCAGACGTCAATACACATACAAATACGCGTTAACTGTCGTTGACGTTGCAAGTAGATATAAAGAAGCAGAACCACTGTCAACAAAGACAGCAACTGAAGTTGCATCTGCGTTTGAACGAATTTATCAACGAGGATCCGGACCACAAGGTGGTCTACGATGGCCACAGTTGCTACAGGTTGATCCTGGCAAAGAATTTCTTGGTGCAGTATCATCGTTGATGAAAAACATAACGTTAAAATCAGACGAGGACACACTGAAATTCATCGTGATCAAGCAATAGTTGAACGATTTAATCGAACACTTGCTGAGCGGTTATTTGGATATCAATATGCAAAGGAAATATCCACTGACTTTAAGTCCATGGAGAGATCTCGTCAATGGGTTGCAAGGTTACCAAGTGTGATAGCTGCGTTAAATAATGAAATTACTCGTGCAACTTTTATAAAACCTTCTAATGCGATCACAAAGAAATATATACCAAGACGCCGACGTGAATCTTCCTCTCAACCAGTACTAGGTAATGTGACCGTAAGATATTTATATGAACCTGGTGAACTTGAAGGGGGTAGAAAAGAGCAACTGATCCTATCTGGAGTGTGACTACACATAAAATTTCCAGCGTGGTAAGGTCCACAGGTAGACCTGCAATCTACAGATTAGATTCAACTGCTCCTCAGCGTGGATTTGTACGCAACAATTACAAATAATTCCTAAAGACACACAATTACCACCGCGTTCACTTTTGTAAACTTGCACCTCTACGTCGATTACATTCAAGACAGGTCAGCATCACATTTTCGCGTGTGTGACCAAGTCTACTATTAATTCTATCAACGGTAAATTGTCTTGGATTATTATTCGAATACTGCCACAACATTACTGCGTTACAACTTGCACAATGATTATTCTGTCGTTGTTTTAGTGTTATAATAAATTCAGCATCCATATCAAATTCGCGATTATTTTTTTGTCACATTGCTTATAGCTCGCTAATTTTTTATTGATGACGACAAAGTTGTTAGTGATTTCTTCGGTTATTACGCAATCCCTGATAACCCTGTGTAGTTGAGATATTCTTCTGACTCGAGACACTGCGAGATAAACTAAATTTGACCACTCAATACGATCATCGACAATCCAAATATTTGCATCAGTAATAGTTAATCCCTGTGATGAGTGAATCGTTATAGCGTATCCTAACGTCCACAGCGATTTATCCATGCTCAACGCGCTCTCAACAACATCAACAACAACTAAAACAATATCATTTAGCACAAGGTTTTGTATTCCACCACCGGGAATCTCAACATCAACATTCTGTCGTCGAGTATCTGCTGGGCGATAACATAATGGTACAGGTAGATTTGAAAATTTTTCTTTATGTAACGTAAATAATTGTTGTTGAAGTGTATCGCGAACTATTTTTCTACTTGTAACTAGCAAATCAGCAGGTCTCCATAAATTCCAAAAATCATTCATAGGAGTTTCTGGAATTACTTTACTCATTATCTCACACTGTATTTTATCTGGCTGTAGTCTTATTAACTTTTTAAACTGTTTCAGTGATTTATCAAGAGCCTTATGGTCATCATTTATTTCTTCGTAATAATCTGCAAATGTTTTCAGCCACTCATGTGGAGACGATCCAATAAAAGGTGGCGGCTGACCATGATCGCCACACATTATCACAGCAGTATTCTTTAATAACAGCCAATCAAGAAATATTTTTAATACCTCCAGCGACACCGTGCACATCTCGTCCCATATAATAACTTTAGGAATGTATTTCTCACCCATCCGCGATGGAGTCCATGTGTCTCCGCACCATCTGAAGAAACTATGATAAGTTTGAGATTTGATTCCTCGTTCTTTTATTTCTCTGGCTAGTTTATGTGTCGGTGTCAAAACAATCATATCTGAAC
Organism: Megalonaias nervosa; assembly: GCA_016617855.1. Taxonomy (NCBI): domain Eukaryota; kingdom Metazoa; phylum Mollusca; class Bivalvia; order Unionida; family Unionidae; genus Megalonaias; species Megalonaias nervosa. The sequence goes on from JAECUM010033778.1 coordinate 27,939, forward strand.
AATTATTAAATAATTCAATCGCGCGTGTTGTTTTACCTGAACCACCACCCCCATTAAGATAAACGGTTTTATGTCTAGCCACAGGATCATATACAGATGGCAACAATAACGTTGTCGATGACAGTTCTGATATTTGATTATTCTTGTAATATATTTCTTTAATTTCAACGTCGGCAGATTCAGAATAACTAAGTATATCTTCATGTTTTATTCTCCATTCGACCTATGATGCATGATTGTTAATATGCAAATGTTTTAATAAATCCGCATATTTTTTATTTATATAAAATGAATCTGTCGCGACTCTGACTGCAATCAGAGGAAATCTGTTTATCATTGATAATAGATTTATCGAAACGTACGCGAGCATCGAAGATCTTAAATGAGTACACTGCGGTGACTTGCCATCAGTATAGCTCAGAAGTATACCTAATCTTGTTCCGTCTGATAAATAAGCATTACTTCGACTTATAAATGTGTTTTTCTCCGTTGTATCAGCAATTATAAAAATCGAGTTCAGCATCGTCCATAATCAATCTTGTACACATTTGTTTATGATCATATGATCCTCCTTGAGTAAATGTACCGATTATTTTTCTGCCGAGATCTTTTGCAAGTTTCTCATCGTGTTTTTTCCTGCATTTACGTATATTATTAGTAATTTTAACAATATCATCTTCGTTAAGATTAGGACATTTTCTCCTAGCATCATTAATATTAAATATATCCAGTTCTGGCAACCAAACTTGTTTCTGCACGCGGTATCATATAATTGCTTCACTCACTTTTAACAATATTAAAATTCCAGCATCAAGCATGTACTGTAGTAGTACTATTGAAGCCCAACATTTTTCTGAAAAATGTCTTCCAAACCACGCATAAACAATCTGATGGAGATCCCCGTAAAACTCAGATGACTCTATACAGGCGAATCCGGTTAAGTCAAAATCTGGTAAGGGTCCGTTTATCACAACTCTGGTCATCTCGTGTGTCGGATGTCCAAATCTCTTAAAGTATTCAGAACACTCTCCGAATCCAAGAAAACTTCCAGGATAACATGCTATCAATTGAGATAACGTCTCTATAACCGTATTTAGTATTCCAAAATCCACCATGTCCGTATTCCACAGAACTGTGTTGGACATCTTCAAAAAATTCCAATCGTGTCGGTTTCCATGAATTTTTCTCCTGAGCAGAGTGAGCAGCAACTGATGGAACGGTAAAACAATTATTCAGTAATTGTCCAACCTTAATATCATCAGGGGTATATTTTAATGCAAGACTTTTCATTTCTTCGTGGAGAGATTCTGTACGATAAATATCACCATTAGACCGTACAAACTGATCATGATAATCACATTCCGAACTTTGAAACAGCCAAACAGATACAGGGTCACTTTTACTGATATTTTTGATAAAATCAAATATATGACCAATATAAAATTTAACCGTTCTGTCTCGTGGAAATATTGTTACTGCCACAGTCCATGCATGTGCGTTATGATCAATAATATCTATCGAAGCTCCTCTTGATTCATATTTCGATTTATACAAAATCTCTCCGGTTAACGTCTTCACTGTTATTGGGAATTTAAATTTCTTTCCCAGCTCAGCAACGTCGCTGATTGACGCTCTGGCATCTTTAACTGCTTCTGCCCACGTATTTATATTTTTACGTCGTAAATCTGTTAAACCGCTTCCGCGTATCGCGTTTGTGAAGTGTTCTGTAACCCGTTCAGCTACACAATTTATTCTTGACGAAGTCAATGATGATAGTTTCATCGGTTTGAGATCATTAACGTTAGGTTTATTATTTAACGGATATATTGCGTACACAACCGCAGTCACAGGGTACTCTCGTTCATAATACGGTTTGTCAATACCAGTCTGTATTCCTTGTTTGGAATTTTTACAGAGAACAATATTATTTCCTGACTGCATGCGGACAGGATGGATCACGTTTGTCACGAATAATCCAAGTGTCGTCGTCTGTCTTTACAATAAATTTTATTAAAATAAAATATCTTTGAACATCAGTGTAGTCAATAATCTCTCTTCCTCGTTTTTCATTCATTATATTGACAGTATTTCCAATTCTGAATGTCGACCACACATGAGCCGCACCATCGTCGCGAAATTCCTTTTTGGCTTCACGGATACGTTTAGTTATATCCTTATTCGTTAAAGCCAGATCTTGCATCGAAAAACTAAATTTATATTTCGGCAGTCTGTCAAGATCAAATCTAGCTCCCGCCGAGACGGCGGAAGGTTCAGTTGTGAATAATTCCTGCATTATTATAATTAGACAAATATATATTTAAATTGAATTTTAATTATATATATATGACTGAAACAAAGAATCAATGCCATTGGCTCAAAATCGGATATACTTCTACTTGTAACAAAACTTGCGTAAACGAATTCTGCGGTTATCATATGCAGTGCGTTAGACACGGGTGACTAGGACCAAAACCGTGTGTGCAGTGTGGTGTTGGAGTCAGAGGAAAAACTCAGTTGTGTCTAAAATGAGGTGGTAAAAAGTATAGAGAACTAAAACGATATTACGATAAAAAAAATGTCGAATCTCCTATAAAAACCGCAGAAGATTATAATGATTTAAACAAATAATATTAGTATACAAATGGAGCAAAATGAGTTTGTAACGCATCCAATTATTAAAAATTGTGAAGCATCTCGTGATGGTGTGATCAGAAATTGTCGATTGAAAAACGCAGTCGATAGTGTTGATAAATTTGGTTATTTTAGATTTAATACCAGTGGAAATAAAAATTATTTCTCACATAGATTCATCTACGAATGTTTTCATGGGGTCATTAAAGATGGACTTGTAATCAATCATATTGATGGAAATCCAAAAAATAATTATTTAGGTAATCTACAAGCTATTACGCAGAGTGAGAATTCTGCACGTGGAAATACAGGAAAGTGTAAAATATTTGGAAAGAGAGCTATTAAAGCCGTAAATGCAGAGACTGGTGAAGAGAGAATTTTTAATTTTATGAATGCGGCTGCCAAATATTTTGGCATAGATCCACAATCGGTACAACATGTCGCAAATGAAACATACAAATCTGCATTTTCAATAAAGTTGGACAAAAAATCAAATTTCAGTATATAGTTATGGTATCAGATGATTAAGCGAGACAACTCCATCAAGCATAACTTAGTAAATCAAGCAGTTGTCGTGCTTGTTGTACTACGTTAATGTTATATGACAGCAATATTTTCTTATTTTGCTTGCTAATCTTGAAACGGAACTCACATTGCCTTGCCAGTAAGCATCGGTATATCTTTCCTTATTGTATGTGTTATTTCGTCCATCATAATTTCATAAAAATAATAAATATATCGTTCATAAAAACGATGTGTAATTGTGTGTATATATCTCAACTGTGTGAATAAATATACAAAACCTACTATTTTATGAATAACTCTCATCACTTACTGAGTAAACGTTAGACTCTGAAAACTTCTCGGCTTAATGGGCATTCCATTCTGTCTGTGTAGATTTCGTGAAAAGATATTTATTTTCATTAGTTTAGCATCAGGTTATTTTAGACAAAAGTAACATATTACCATCTGGCATGTGTTCATGTAACTGATCGATGTTTTAGTATCCTTGGCAACGGCTGTCTACATGAATACAGACACTTTAACTTGGCAGAAATGCGGGTCTCATATACTATAGATTTCTCAATTTAACAGTGTATTTGGAAATTGAAATAAAATCACATTTTACAATAATTGTGATTTTATTAAGAAATCCACACTACAGTTTACAATAATTGTGATTTTATTTTGTATACTTACGTAAGTGCCTGCGCTTCAGCATTAGGTAACTTCATAATAATTTTATATATATATATATATATATATATATATATATATATATCGGGTATTCATATGATGATTCTAACAACATAGAATATGTACTAAACACAGATTTACAATCGGTTGACGATTAATGAATGCAGTGGATGGTTGACTTTAATCCAGACCGTACTGAGACAATGTTATTCTCGCATAATCTAGAACCGGCTCTCCCTGGACTAAACTTCATAACCGAAATCATATATTTTGTTGAGTTCAACAAACGTGTTGACGTAACTTAAGTATTCCAGGGCACTGGACCAAACATATGGTAACATATTGATGTCTACCTCAAAAATGATAACTGCTTAGATAACACTTAAATATAACATTTATCGTGAAGACATTAGAAAGGATATACATTACATACATCCTCCCCATACTAGAATTCGCTGACCTTGTACGGGATGGATTTTCCGACCTAAAACGTTTCAAATTAGTAACACTATAATTAGAACCGGGAGAATTGTAACTTGGTGCACTGAAGTATCTTCTGTAATAGGATTTATAAAGAAATTGGTTGATCTACTTTGTCAGACAGATACAAGTTTCGTAAGCTATGTTTTATTTCATAAAATTGTATACGAAGTCTCTCCTTCTCATCTTTGCTAACATTCTACCACCACTGCTTAATCAGACAGCAGACATCATCTTAGAAATAAGAATAATCCAAACGCATTAGTGCAAGACTCGAAATATGCAGAATCGCATTTCTGCACTCTTCTATTCGTGTTTGGAACTCACTCCCAGATTTAGTAAAAAGTGAAAGCACCTATTCTATCTTCAGCAGTAAAACAGAGACTAAGGAAACACAAGTAACTACTCATCTTTTCGTAGGTAGAAATAACATATCTATTTTGCCTTCCAGAATTGGAAAAACTATATTGATTTTACATAATTATTTTTTCAAGGTGTTAATCTCCACAAGTTGCTAATTCTTTATTGTACATGTCACATGATTCGATTGTTTTAATTACTTTCATTTCTATATCTCCGAAAATTTTGTCATCTGCCTACCTGTGCAATGGTCTGATCTTTAATGTTTATAACTTGGCTCATTTAATATTTTTCCTTCTGTTCTCTAACCTAACAATTCCACCTCTTTTATTCATATTGTGTTTGTAGATACGGTCTTATCGTAACTGCCAATTTCTAAATTTTCAATATGAGCCCTAGCTTTCTCTTTGGAAAACAATGTATTTTCGGAAAGAATTTCATGGGGCATAATTTATTTACATTTTGTTTCGTCTATTTCTGATTCGTGCTTGATATATTGTTGATACAGTTTATCAATTAACTGTGTATTTAATTTATCTCGGCATATACCTTATCGAGTACAATATCAAACTTTGTTTAGGAGTTAGTAAATGAATTAATAGCAAAAGGATACAGATATTTTAATCGGGTTTCAGATGATCAGTTTCAACAAACCTTTACCCACATTAAGTTTAGAAACGAAAAGAGATCAAATAGCGAATGAAGAGGACTGCGAGTCGAGAAAATAATTCAACTGCGACTTATTTGCTCCAAGAGTTAGCTACTTTCAAAAAGCAATAATTTGAGAACAATTTGAAGGTAACGTAAAGATAACAGCAAAACAACTTTTCAAATAGCTTGCATTGCAAATGTAGCCAAATAACTCGAGTACAGGTTTACTAAAACTAATTTAATTTGAAAATAAATGGACGGTGGTGCAAGAAAAATTAAAGACACTTTGTTGGCTCATAAATACGCAGAGAATATTACTTCAGACAAGACGTCAGTTCTTCGTAGAATTGAACATGGAAGTCAGTTTGGAGAGTGTTCACACAATACTATTTACCATGAAGTTTTAAGTTCAATTCTTACAGTCAG
>JAECUM010033779.1:0-21540 GCA_016617855.1 Megalonaias nervosa
TACTAGGCTAAACATTAAAACACACTTGCAATTTCATGTAACATCTGAAAATAACAATATAAGGATAGATTCAGGACAATAAGAATAATTTATAAACACTGAATGAAACTCGTTTTCTATTTTTCATTAAACTATTTGGACATGACTAATAAGTATACATGTCTTTATTTATTTGTTCTACCATCAGAATATGCGAATTTGTAATTTTCAAAAATAATTCTGCGAAGATTTTTCTCCTCTTAATTTTGTATCTGTATAGAAAAATATATATCTGCTAACATTTCTCATACCCTTGCAAATTTGTTATAATTAAATGCATCCATCTCCCGCTCATGTCTTGAACATATTGTCGACCTAGTAATAGTATTTGAGAGTTATCATACTGGTACCATTATTTCAAATTGTTCATCAACACAAGCTAAAATAAATAAAAAATAGTTTGCAGATTGAAAACTCATTGTAGTATCTGTGTTTGAAAGAATACCCCAGTTACCTAACTCACCTAGAACAAAGCGATGTTGGTGGTTGAAAGTCATGTAGGGCAAGTGACATGATTAGTTCTATCGATTCCAGTGCCTGATGGTAAAATAGATAGATTTAGGTTTTGGGATTTTGTTACACTTGACAGTTCATTTCGTATCTTTTAAAATGGAAACCATTCCAATTATGGCTTGAGAAAAAAATCAAATATAGTCATCGAAATAGGTAAATAAATATGCGTACATGCAAATATGTCTACGTATGAAATTGTTTACATGCAAATATCCCCACATATTGATATGTCTAAACGTGAATGTCATATATATTTTTAAAAAGTAGAAACGAATGCTACAAAACTTCGAAAAACTAATGATATCATCAACATGCGCTTATTAAGTTGCCTACTATATTTCATGACTGCGTGTCAGTTAGTTTTTGTGGTACCCTGCATAAATAGATTGGGGACGAACGGACTGATGGACGGAGTCGAAACAATATATCCTCTCCCACCCACCAGTGTCGGATTTAGGCGTAAGCTAAACAAGCTACAGCTTAGGGCCTCAGTCTTAACTCATAGTCTGAAGTGGCCTCTCAAATTTATTTTATAGCAAATAGGTCCTCTACAGCTTCCCATAGCTTAAGGCCTCGCTATTACTAAATCCGGCACTGCTACCCACCCACCCACTTTGTTATAATATTAGGGACATATACAGATTAAGTGGCAGATGCAATGTTATATATCGCAATTCGCTATCTATTTAAATGAGATAAAAAGTCGAGATCATTTTACCTGCTTTAGGATGACGAAATCCGCAAAAGAAGTAAACACAAAGTGTCGTAAAAGAAATCCAATTTTGCAAAAGTCATGACATGCTATATGAAATCCGAACCTCAATCCTGACTTTGAAAAATGAAAAGATAGTTAAATATTCATATTTTCGTAATTTAAAATAATACGGAAAATGGAAACAGTTATCATCTTTTTTCCTTCAATGTTTATTTTTTTAAGATGAAAGATGGACGATGATATTATTTCCATCACTTTATCTTCCATTTTTGAACTTTTAGCAATGAAAAGATAGATGAAGTTTTCATCTTTAGATTTACCATCATTCTGTGTTTAAATATGGATAATGAATTGTCAAGAGTTACACGGACCTTTTGATTTATCAAAGGGTTCCAAGAATCAAAGATCGTAAAATACATACCGACTGTAGCCGACGTTCCGTTTTAACGGCGTATAAAACCATGGCATTTCCAACAAATGTGAGAAGACACAATGAAGTTAGTACGATTCCCAACGGTATTTCTTGCCTCGTATCGTCCAGGTTCAATTCGGTTTTGTCAGTGACATTGGTGATGTTATACAAAAAGTCGAAGGAAATTTCAAAATAATCCAAAGTGTAATTCACGAATATGTCGGGCGGGGCGGTGGATTGCATTCTGTCTTATTTGTTTCTGATCCTGGAGAAAGCTTCTTGCAGAATTGTTTTGTTTTAATTTTATTTTACTTACATTGACTTCAGTTATTAAGTTTTAGAAAACTAGCCACATTTTTACTCAGTCATATTTTCCAAACTTCCGAGCATATTACTTACGCTATGAATTCTTTTTTCTAAAACTCTGAGCGGAACCTTTATACATTGACGTTTTGCCCTTCCTTGCTGAAAGAGTCATTAAAATAACATCATGACATGAAACAACAACGTAATGTCAACAGCGGAATCATTAAAAGTTATTTCAATGTTCAAAATGACGGATGCGATTCATAAAAGCAATATTTCAGGCCTTGCGAATTAAATAGTTGTGTTCATTATCAGACACAATGCTGTTATGCAAACAAGAACGCCTTTCTATAAACAAGATAGGTACATATTGATTCGTCCACTTCTATCAGCAGTGTAAAATTATCGACATGGTTCTATTCGAGTCAAGCTGTGCGGAATCGAGCGCTTCCTTCCTTTAAGTAATCCTCTGATACGAAATGACGTGCGTATCCTCAAAATCAGAGGGCCAGACCTTAGTCTGTTGCTCTGCAATAATGGGTGCAATGTTGTGATATTGATTTATGTTGACGAAGTCAGAGTTTCTCAGTTTATATTTCTAAACTTTGTTTTCAGCATTCAGGTAACGGTTGACCAATGCTAGTGAGGAGAAGACACGATTTTCAGTGAGAGAAAGCAAATCTTTGACATTATTATAATGAAAATAGAGTTAGAGAGATCGTGCAAGTAACCTATCGTATTCATGATAGGCGTGGTTTGTCTCTACAATATTCATGATAGATGTCGTATGTGTCTATAATATTCACGATAGGTGTGGTTTGCATATATAATTTGAATGATAGGTATGGTCTGCGTCTATAATATTTATCTTTGGTGTGTTTTGTATCTATGATATTTATGTTCGGTGTGGTTTGTATCCATAATATTCATGTTAGGTGCGGTTTGCATCAATAATATTCATGATATGTGTGGTTTGTATATATACCATTAATGGTAGGTGTGGTTTGTATCTTTAATATTCATGATAGGTGTTGTTTGTATCTATAATATTCATGATAAGTGTGGTTTGCGTCAGTAATATTCATTATAGTTTTGGTTTATATCTATTATGTTTATGTTAAGTGTGGTTTGTATCCATATTATTCATGATATGAGTGGTTTGTATCTATAATATTTATGTTATGTGCGGTTTGTATCTATATTATTCATGACAGGAGTGGTTTGTATCTATAATATTTATGTTTTAGGTGTGATTTGTATCTATACTATCTATGATAAGTGTGGTTCATACCTATACTATCCATTATAGGTGTGATTTGTATCTATACTATCCATGATAAGTGTGGTTCATACCTATACTATCCATTATAGGTGAGGTTTGTATCTATACTATCCATGATAAGTGTGGTTCATACCTATACTATTCATTATAGATGTGATTTGTATCTATACTATGCATGATAAGTGTGGTTCATACCTATACTATCCATTATAGGTGAGGCTTGTATGTTCTACTCAATTTTATAACAACAACGTAAAGAACTAGGCTGCATTCGATATTCATTTCATCGGGAGTATTAAATTGAAAAAAGAGTGAAAATATTTAAATTTAAAATAAATTCGTCCTAGTTTTAGAATATACTTTAAGTTTGTGCTCCCTTTTTTGCTTTTCTTATAGCTGGAGTCGATTTAACAAGAGCCGATAAGAAATTCGGACTTATAAGAGAATTGGAGTAGTTCAAATCGCTGAACATTCTCTGAATTATCGTTGAAAAACCTTTTCTAATTTAAGACATTTCTTAATAACTATTTTCCTTTTGTGTTTTGCGTGATCTTTGTATGAGGATTATGTTCACACAAGGCAATTCATTTTCCACGGTCAGTGATGTCTGATATCAACATTCATGAGCTCCTTCCAAACTCGTGCCCACGATTGTGCCACCGTTTAATGTAATATTACCGATTCGTATTGAGATCGCAACCCAAATAATGCCCAAAGACAAGTAAAATACAATTAAAGACTTTGTCGATGGCAATATTAGCCGTAAAGCGCATGGTTGTGATTTTTAATACTTTAGATTATTTTCAAACGCCAAAAAAAGAAATAAAGCATTATTCTATCTTCATAATAATAATCAAAGTTACTCTGTAAGGAGTTCTATTTTCATTTGCTTGAAATATAAACTAGTCTAATATTGTATTATTTGAATGTATTAATTATTATCGTGATTTTTTTAAATTTTATTTTATTTCAACCATGTTTTATGGTTGCTCGAAAAAGGTAAACATTGTTAAGTACCTATCGATCGCCAACGGATGATTAATCTCTTTGTATCTAAAGACCGGCTTTGTGTCTCTCTGATTCTGTCCTTGCATAACAAAATCCATCGAAAGATTAGAAATGGAAAATCTGTGCTCAGATTTTATTCGGTAATTAATATGTTTTGAGATGTCTTGATTTATACCTTATCAGCAATTTAATGATAGACTTACACATGCCAATAATTGAATTTTCATTTACACACTTGACTTCAGTAGTAGTATAAAAGGGGATAGTAGCGCGTTTTTATACCCCTTTTTGCGTTTCCATCCGTACAATGTTATTTTTCAGCGTTTTAAGACCTCTACCGAGACTAAAAAACGCTCAAGACCCCTGAAAAAAGTCGCGTCCCAGCGATATTTTTTTTTCTCCATCGTTGTGCAAAATTACTATCTCGATTTTACTAAAACATTTTAAACACATTTGTAAGGAGAAGAAACAAATTGTGGGAATAAAATATCGATAGATCCCCGTTTTACACTACTACTATAACATCAATCAGCTCTAGTTTTATAGTGACCTAACGCAAGTGTATTTATCCCGTCAACTGTGTAACGTTTATCATCAAAATTAACAAGCCCGGATTTTGTAACTATATCAGTGTTTATCTGATGATTATGAGATTATATAGTAGTCATTGTAGCATCATGTTTTTTGTTATCAAATAACACTTCAAGATAATTATTATGAGTAATGTTTTTTTCTACAACAGATTTTTTAATACCTTTTAATTTTTTTTATTTCTTCTGCAGCAGCTTCTTTCAGCGAGTGCATCTTACTTCGAAGTACAACAAATTCTTTTACAGGCGTGAAGCAAAATTCATCTTTCATTAATCCGATTACTTTCTTGTTAGTTGGATCATGTAAAAGATTATTGCTAGCTACATCAGATAGATCAAACTCATTGCGATGATTATAAACATCCTTGAAAACATCGTCGGTAAATATTTCATAAACGAGTGAATCAGTATCAGTAAATAACAAATTTGATTTAGGCCAGACTAATTTAGTAAGTCTATAATGAAATTCACACATGAGCCACTTTGATATCTCCAACACTGACGCACCAACACATGTTGGTTTATTAAGAACTAAATTTGACTTATGTTTTATTATCATAACGAGTTTTTTGTTTATATGAATTTCCTTAACAAACTTTCCTTACGCAGTTAATTTACGGTTACGCTTGACACTATTTACAAGTTCTATATCAACCCTGTTACGGATATTTTCTGTTGTTCATCAGCTTGAAGAAATCTTTTTCAAACGCACTACTAGCCAAGGTTCGCATGTCATTGTTGAACTTAATATAATCTGCCATCCACCTTGACTGCTTGATTCGTAATACTCGATGAAATTTCCTAAGGATAAGACCGCGATCAAGTGCTTGTTTGAGATTCCTGTAATGACAAATATAGCCGTGTTTATCAAGTAAATTAGGTACTAACTTTCCAACCGAGCAAGGTTTTCCAACGCGGTGGGATAATTGTTCTTTCGGCAATAACGAATCAGGTATAATCGTTTTTTGTTTTTTTTTTTGTTTTTTGTTGTTTTTTTCTAGCAAAAACGGATAATCATTGTGATTGTCATGTAGCGAATCAGAATAATCAACATCAACCTCGACAAAATATGTATGGCCGGTGTCTGATAAATCTCTCGTCAAATTAACTGTGTCATCGAGAAAATCCTCCACAGATACCCAACAATCACAAGCAAACGGCATACTTTGAAATATTGCCCAGCTGTATAACGCAGTCTTGTCAAGGTAGATTATATACGAGAAAGGATTACTGGGATTATAGTCCTTGCCCAAGTATTTATTGCTAGCATGTGCATATTTATTTGAAATTAAACTTATTCCGCCACGAATTGATTTTTCAATGAAATGATACATATCAGTATTTCCGTCTGTGATTAGTTCTGTTTTTGCGCCAGTTAATTTATAAAGAGCATCCCATGACAACCCCGGTGACGAGAAATACCAACATGGATCTAACTTATACTTGTCTATGCAAGTTTTGCGGAAACTCATAAAGATATCGTCAAGTAACAGGGTATCTTGTATCAGGTATAAGTCCAGGTAATCTCTGAGAGTTTTACAACTAAATGTATTCCAAACCTGACGAGCATGATCAAACTCACTGTCGGTTATACCTTTGTTATTGAGGCTTGAATAAAACTGATCTTTGACTGGCAATGATGTTTCCGCGAGACGTTGTGTATTATCAAGATACTGATATGGAAAAATACCTTTCTTTGCCATTAAATCAACATGTTCACCAAAATACTCCGACAATGATATAAATTTATTACAGTTTTTAGCTAGCACATCTAAGGAACTGCTCATAAATTGCATGTTGTCAAGGAATCGAAGAGGACCAACTGTCAACGACATGAATTTTTCTTTATTGTTTGGAATTCCGTTTATTTTTCGGTCGCGACACAGCTCTATAACATCAGGATGACCAAGCGCACCAATGATGAAATGACCATCATAGCCACGAAAGTTACGGGCGATGCAAGTAATAAAACCCGGCGAATGAAATTTTAGATTACACTCGTTGTGTGCTGGTCCACGATATTGCCCGGTTACATGACAATGATCTTTTACTCGTTTTGTTTTGTCATCAGGTTTTGATGGAAAAGGTTCTTCACAAATATGACAGTGCGACGCTGACATGTATTTGTGTTCTTGTTCTGGCGTCAACGGCATCATCGGAGTGACATCTGACAACCTCGTAAGAATTTTTGTTGCTTCATCAAACAAATTTTTTACCAACCAAACTGCAGCATCCTCGTCGTTGTTACTTCGTCGGCGACATAATTTAACTGGCTGGGATAAACTTGAGTCGACTGCACAAGTTATTTTACATGCGACAGCTACTGGTACATGCTTGTGTGTGTGTTTTGTCAAACGAGATCCAGCTGTGCTGCCATTGTCGTGGATTTTTTCTTGGATTGACTCAAAATCATATGTAATAGTAAATGGAATCACAAACTTCTTTTATGATTTTTAAAGCATAATATTTTATCTTTTTCTGTTGGTAATGTTGTTCGCTGGTCATATACACAATACTTCAGATGATCTTGCAAAAGTTTATCTGGCGGATGATCTTGCGCAGATTGACCTTTACGAGGATGCCATTTTGAAAAGCCGTGCAAACAACGATAGCATAAATAAATTTTTCTTTATGCTTGTTATACTGTTTTCCAGCTAGTCCGTTAAAGTTCTTGATGTACGAGTAATGCTTTTTGTACAGCAATAAATTTATCGTATCCGGATTAGCGCACGGCGAAATACGGCGTGGAAATATTTTTAAAACATCATCGACACCAAATACATTTATATTGCCTGGCAATAGAGCTTTATTTTTACGATCTATGATATTAATCTGCGAGATCGGAGTTGTAAATTCTATCTCGGTTAGATTTAATATTGAAAAATGTTGTTTGTATTTAAAAGCTCTGTTAGGATCTTTATCAACTGGAAATAGCGCAGCTAACAAACTCAATAAAATACATTTATCATCATCGTTAACTACATTTACACAACAGTGTGATTTTTTAACGTTGGCGGTAATTCTACAAACTTTGTAACACGTAGCGGATCGTATTTGTGTGTGTGAACTAGCAACTGTACATTGTCGACAAAAGTCCAACCTGATCCACCAGCAGCATACTCGTCAATTTCTTTCTCGAACTCCTGCATTATTTTATCAACTAGATTTTCAATATTGTCGTCGGCTAATACAACAAATGGTCTTAAACCCAAATAAGGATCAGAGAATTTTTCGTCGTCGACGGCATATCTAAATAACACTTGACGCTCAAATACAATTTTAACCTGTGGTTCTTTTTGTAAGATAAATTTAATGACGCTCCTTAACACTTCACGAATTGGTTTGTCGAGCTGGATTTTGAAAGTTTTATTAAATCTCTGAAACGATGATTCTGTTTCCTGAATCTCGGGAAACTTTACCTTAGTATTTGTCTTTGGTTTGTAGTGTTTTATTTGTTCTAGTACTGGCGCAAACAATATATTGTGGATATCATTTTTAAGCTGATCTAACGCTATATTTGACTTTGGATACTTAGCGGTTTTTCCTGTAAGCTTCTGGTATTCGTCCAGCAACGCTGTAACTATACGGTGACGTGTGTGCTTCGTCGCCATGTTTTATTATATTAATTTTATATAAAATTACATCTTTAAATAAGTGTAAAAATAAATTTATATTTGAATTAAAATGTTGTCGGAGTAATATATATAATGCCATTTCCGATCGGCATGAATAACCGTAAGTGGCTAAAACAAGGGTCGACAGAGCATTGTAACAAACGATGCTACAGCGAATATTGTGGATTTCACAAATTTATTTCAGAAAAAAATAATGCAACCGGCCCAAAACCTTGTTTAGTCTGCCAACGAGGAGTGCGAGGACAATTACAAATTTGTACTAAATGTGGAGGATCAAATTATCGAGCAACACAATTTTATTATCAGCATCGAAATCCAAAATACTTTTACAAGGAATTAGCAGCACCAACCGTCGAGGAGTTTGCTGATGACAACCTTACATGTTATGAGTGACATAATCATTTCCTTAAACAAAGTTTCCAGCAAGACCCTGAGGTTGTTACACTGTGCAGCTTAACCAACAAATGATGAAATTACATACATACAAAGATATATGGAGGTCAGTGTAATGAAACAAGAAGATATCAATATATTTGCTCAAGCAACTGAATTCCATGACATAGAAACACAAACATTTTTCGGTGTGATTATAGACGGATTTTTGCTATAGGAAAATCAAATATAACACGTGTGTTTGGCAGTATCACCCCATAGTCCTACTGGAAAGATTGTCTTCGCAAGTGCCAGAATAATTGCTAAAAATGTTTCAAAATGGCTTTTGCTAAATTATGGTTGCACCAAATGGAGATTTGCAATGCTACAATTCTTAATCAGATAATTAAACTCTTAAAACAAGCTGCGAGATATATTACAAGACATCCATCCTGGATGCATCCATGAATTTACAATTGTTACCTTTTTATTATAAATTACTTTAAAACTAATTTAACGCATAAGTATTTTCAACACATTCTCCACAATATATCAATGATCTCCTAATTCCGTTGGTATGTGAGAATGATTGGCAGCCGCTTCCCATGGGTAAGTTGTTTATCCCGGGATTTTTCCGAGTTCTTCCTCCAGAAGATATGCTGTCCGCCATGTATAGCCTGTTGTGCTAAAAAGTTGCGATAAACCCAAAACAACAACAATATTATAATTCCCGTTTCCAGTATTGATTCACACAATCTAAGGTCTGTTTCGAACTCTGGTCTTCATTTGCCCAAATTCAAAACGACTTTGTACAAGCCTTTTTTACACATTTCACTACAGTATTGTGTAATATAACTGCCAACGATGAAACATTGAAAGATTACGGTTTTTCTATTAAGAAAGAGCTTCGTAAATATCTTCATAAATAACTGGGATATCCCACTACTTTACAAACTCCAAAACCTACATGTCTACCACAAGCATGTTGTTATCTAATGCGTGTTTGCATATGTGTGTATATATGATTGGATGCTAGTCTGTGACAAACTGTAGTTAAAGAGTTTTTAATTGTACACATACGTTGAAGTTCTAGTTTTTACAGTCTATTATTTGATGACTAAATGTCATACCGGTTGATTCTGAACAACATGCTCTATCACAGAATATATTATTATTATTATTATTATTATTATTATTATTATTATTATTATTATTATTATCATCACCATCATCATCATCATCATCATTATTATTATTATTATTATTATTATTATTATTATTACTGCTGCTGTTGTTGTTGTTGAGTTGACAACATTCACAACAGCTATTGATGAGTATTAACTCTGCGCTCTGCAAGTGAAAGCTCTCCACTTTGAATTCTTCATTAGTCATTATCAATAACAGCCTCTGATTCTCTTGCCCACTAGATGGTTCATTAGCGTTGATTGTCCTTATCTCTTTATTCTCACGAAACCTTATTTGCTGCCTTTGTTCAGCAGTTTGTTCTAACGTTTGTTGTACATATATGTCAAGATGGATACTGTTTGGTGGTCACCATTTGTTGTTTCATTGTTGTTTCATTCGTACTAACTAGCAAACCTAATGATTTTACTTCCACGTTTCGTATTTACATAGGTAATAATATTGTATTTGGTTAGAACGATTTAGAAAGGTTTATTATTGACCCTCCTTCTTTGTAATACAATATCCCGCCCCCTCCCTTCCAATGCATTACAATTACATTTGATACCGAGACTTAATTAATTGATATTGTGTAACATCTATTTGGTAATTTTGTCTATGTGATAATTGTGTCATCAATGTGGTAATTTTGGCTATGTGATAATTGTGTGTGTGTCATCTATGCGAAAATTATCCCTAGTATCTTAATTGATTGCGTACATCAATGTGATAACTGTGTCTACCATTTGATAACTGTATGATCTATGCGATAACTGTATGTATCATCTATATGATAATTTGGTGTATCATCTATGTGATAATTGCGCTTTACGGAGTCTTTATATCCATTCACTAAACGTGTAAATACATATTTGTAGTCTTCAACAGAAGCAAAATTCAGTTACATTATCTTCAGTCATCGTATCTCGTATGTACTCGTCATAATTACTTTCAAGGCAAACATGATGTCCAGTTCAGCCATCACCTCGTACCCTTTTTATACCTTTAAATTATCAAAACTATTTGAAAAATGGGTTTCATTAAATTTACAAATATCATTACGTTTAATTAAGTTGAAGAATGCATACAATGGATAGCGAATATTCATCGTAAGTGGAACCTATGAAACGATTAGTGAAAGACGAAGCTTTAATTGAATAGATGTTGGCAAAACGAACGAAAAGCAAATTAAGGACACGTATGAAAGATATGTAAACGCAAGATCAGTTAAAATATTCAAGTTACTGGCAGATGATGTCATTCTATCAGTAACAGCTTTGCTGAATAAATTTGTACTCATTAGTGAATATGTTGCAACCATTTATGATCTGAATATGTTACAAACATTGGAAATCTGAATTTCATTACAAACAGAGTGCCATCAAGCAGGATTCGATGCTTTATTAGATATATATCATACAAAATAGGTTGACCTCTATTTGCACTGCGTGTTACCTTGATAATATTCAAACACATCAATATAAATACAAAAAGAGGAAAACAATTATTGTTGTGAATTTCATAAACGAAGAAGAGTCTTCATTCATTTCAATAGCCCAATTGGACTGTGAGGATACATTTTTTATTTACTTAATTGAATTGATTGGCGGATAGTACCATACACAACAATATATAGTTATCTATAGTATATGATATACAAAGAAAACATAGAAACGAAATTGCATATGAATATAGCAGATCAATGCACAATAAATAAGTTAGTAAACTCACAAAATTCACAAAATTTCACCTTAGGGTAAAAGAGATATCTACATATATAAGGGCAATAATATGACGATAAAATCAAAAGTTCTGTAATTCCAATTCATATTGATATAGTGGTTAGTCAAAATATTTAGAAGCTATGAGTACTTGTATGACTAAACACTTACTTAATGTAAGTAGCTAAATTATTACAAAATCTAGTCCAACCCTGGACGAGTGTATGCAAATCTGGAATCTTCCAAACACAACTTTTCATTTTGCTCTCGGGTTTACGAAATAGCAAACCCCAAAATAAACATAAGTAATACATTTTATTAAAAAGATTTTCTTGCCATTTTGGATATCTAGAAAATTATTTTTTTTTTGCTTTACCACAACTACTTTTTGTTTTTATTAGTATAACTCGGGTATATATCGGATACCAAGACGCCTCATCTCTCTCCCCAGTTATAATTCTGTGAGAAGTAGTTTGAAATCTTATAATTTTTCCCTGCCTCTTTTAGAAAAATCGTCTTGTTTCACGCAGTTTGTCATGGTCTCGGTTGTTTTTTATGTAGACGTCCTTAGTAGACCTTTTCATGAATCATCTTCAGCAATGTCCCTACCAGCACAAAAAGTTCTTATCAATTATTCGTTGAAAGATTATGCGAATACATTAGGTATAGTGTCAAGATACTTTATCTAATTTCTTAGATTTATCCAGTTGCTAATTGAGAAAAAATCCATATGAATTCTAAAGTTTCTTTTCAAATGGCGCTTATTATCGGGACCGTTGTCTGCATTCACTAGTTCATCTAATTGTCACAAGTTAACATTGATTAAATCAAAGCTGTGACTTGAAGTAGCCTAACAAAGACTGAAAACGTCTACTTACTCCAAACTGTGAATTATAAGCACGACAGTTGGCGGCATTTCCCAACACTTTCCCTAATTCAATTGGCATCAGAAGCTCATGAGTTTAAAAATGAATGACTTTAACAGGCACCTGACAAAAACGATATTGTTAGTTAAATCGTGCTTCACGTAATGAGGCAACGTTGATATTGACAAATCAGCCGTCAAAAGACTCCATATTACATCGACGAGATATGCTAATGGCTTTTATGTAAATTAAATCATGCGACAGAATTTCGATAAATATCATAATTTAAGGTAGACCCCATAATACAGAAAATTTAAATCTTCAACAGGACAAACTATTCATGTTCATGTATTCATGAAAACAGTCTGGCATCGAAGAACAGCAGTCTTAGAGGGAACGATTTTATCCAACATTTGAAGACTTTAAGTGCAAATCGCATATGCAATGGATATTACCCTCTGGTTTTACACCAAATGACCGTATCAAACATAGGAACCTTTACCTGATAGGTTGTTACAATGGTCCTACAGAACTAGGGTCTAAAGTCTTTCACTTGTGGAACTAACGACAATTGGGACGATTAAAAGACTGCGTCGATATCACGTTTGATGTTCCATCAGATTCAGTATCAAGTGACCTTTTAAAGCCGATTCCCTTCTTAAAAGTGTTTCCCCTATCAATACTTATTCTTGCTTAATGTGAACATGAATATTTTTCGACCTTATTCATTACGGGCTGTGTTTCCATTGGATCTGCGACTATTTTGATATTTTGTTAATGCTTCATGGGATTAGTTATCTTTTCACTGTGCGATTCGGAACATGGAACTTGTCGAACGAGACTCGGGTGTCATGATTCAAATCTTACATCTTACACTATCTCTCTAAATAGCAGTCTCAATCTTTGCAACTGTCTTTATTTGTATTTGATAGTTTATTCGCGTTCATCTTCCAATCCTTTTAATTGCAGGATTTATAGATTCAAACTGTAAACTTGTTTTTTTAAACCCTATACCCTAAGTTGATACTACATTGCATACATTGTTTTCTTTTCAAAACTTTGATCTCCTTCCTTCAAAAATCATACATGCACATGACATTCTTTTCGAGGATAAGAATCAAAACCATGTAATTATGTTTAAAAATTCAATGGATGTTATGGTGATGGCAATAAAATGAAGAATATTTAGCTATTATGCTGCTGATAGAGAGGATATTCATGTAAACCTCACATCTATGGCGTTTCCGTCTTCTATTCATTTCCATGTTTGACATTGTCGTACCATTAGCGGAATTTTTTATGTGGTTGGCTATATAAAATGCATTCATATTACTTTATATGTTGTTGCTTTATAAGGGGTTTGATAAATGTTGGAAAAGATTGGTTTCTTCGTTAGACATACACATTGCCTTAAAGAGTCATTACGAACACAAAATTGGACTTCAAAGTCATGTACAGGTAATTTTACTTTCTTGAACAGAAGTTACAAGCCATATGATCCCGTAAACTACCAATGGAATATTGTTCTTAAAATTGTGCCGTGTGTATACATGAATGAAATGTTCAAAGCTTTGCAATCAAACTATAAGACAAATTTAACAACAACAAAAATTTGCTCGAAACTTCGGATTAGATGCTCCAAATTCATTACAAACTACTGATTAGATGCTATAGATTCATGACATACTACGGATTAGATGCTACAGATTCATTACAAACTACAGATTAGATGCTATAGATTCATTACAAAGTACGGATTAGATGCTACAGATTCATTACAAACTACGGATTAGATGCTACAGATTCATTACAAAGTACGGATTATATGCTATAGATTCATTGCAAAATACGGATTAGATGCTACAAATTCATTGCAAAATACGGATTAGATGCTATAGATTCATTGCAAACTACGGATTAGATGCTATAGATTCATGATAAACTAAGGATTAGAGCCTATAGATTTATGATAAACTACGATTTAGATGCTATACATTCATGATAAACTACAGATTAGATGCTATAGATTTATTACAAACTACGGATTTGATGCTATAGATTCATTACAAACTACGGATTTGATGCTATAGATTCATTATAAACTACGGATTAGATGCTATAGATGATATACTACAGATTAGATGCTATAGACTGATAATAAACTACTGATTAGATGCTGTAGATTCATGATAAACTACGGATTAGAAAAATATAGATTCATTATAAACTACGGAGTGGATGTTACAAATTAATTGTTAAGCTACGGATTAGATCCTAGAAAATTAATTTTAAACTGCGGATTAGATGCTACAAGTTCATTCGTTTATATAGCTTTTGAGAGACGTCACCCACCTTTTATATTAAAAGCAACTGAACGAAAAGAAGTTAGTTGTCATTTTTGAAGCTGTGAGTTTTTAGCTCTTGTCACAGTAATTTTATATCATCATTCCTCATAATTATTCTCAAGGTGAAACAGCCAAAATAAATCACACGGAACACTCAGAAAATTGCGACGACTAGAGTATAATAAAAATATATCATTATTCAATACATACTGAATTAATTATCTTTTAGTTGATAGAGCTTTCAACCGTGGGTAGTAAATTTTGGGTAGTTTTGGAAAATAGTAAATATTAATTCGACAACATGTCTTTTTTAATTTCTCGAAACCTAATATCTTTAAATATGTTTACTGTCCATATCGATAACAGTCATACTAGTTAAAATACAAATACTACAGTGAACATAGATTATAAAATGCTAAAATTATGGCATCGAAAAATCGCCAGTTTGAATGAAGCAAAGGAACACCAGATAGTAGTGTTGTAGGCATTGCTCATTTATGGAGCAAGTTGATTGGCGAAGATCGAAACCACATTTATTACCATGTTCTAAAATAACTTGAAAACAGTGTATCTAAGTGTGTATGTGGTAGAACAAATAAATACAGACATGTATACCATCATGTTAAGTAAACAAACACCAAATATGAACAGACAAATATAGAATACATACAAGAAACAAGTTATGAACTAGAGCGAACAGAAGCAAAAACATACCCAAAGATATCTTGAATGTTACACTTCATACATTTTTCCTTTAAAGTTTCAGTTGTTAATAATGCTACGTAGATGATCAAGACACTTCCATTGTTGTTAACAGTCTCCTGTCTTATTAAGCATAAAATGTTCGAGTATACCATTTTCTAAGAAGAATGGTGTTTTCTCCTCCTATTTTGTCCATATGTTATTCCGCATACAAATTTCATTAGTTTGAACATAATTCAGTCCATTGGCACAATAAAAATCTAGACCCCATTTCATTAAATGTTTCAAAATGTTTCTTACCGACTGTTATGTTTATTTAATTTATACTGTGTGCTTGTTGTTTGCATTCTTAACTTTTGTCATGATTCTGAGTAGTAAACAAAATGTTTTCTAAAATCTGAGTTCATTGTCAGTCTTGTTTACAGTTAAACTATGTATTTCCGTTGGAAATCTATTGCGTCGAAGGTCAAGTGGGTATTTGTATATATGTATATCGAGAGAAAGAGAGACAGAGACAGAGAGAGGGTGGTTGTGATAAAGACATGGTCATTCCTGTTTGTATCAGTATTTGGAAATCTATATTCATAGTTTTCAGTTGTATTCAGATATAATTCTAGAAGATTTTAGTTATTTAAATTATTCGTTGGAAGTACAAAGTGCTCGTTGACATTTTGGACTAAACAACCTACTTTGGGTTTATTGAAAACTCATTCAAAAACGTTCTTCATATTGTTACATTAGAACATTAAAGTTCAATGGATTTTATTCTGAACATTCTATACTTTTGGCCTTGTGATAGGACATTTAGGATTATTTGGGATTAAATTCACAATACTGCGAGTCTCTTAATTATTTTTTCACTTTGTAACATAGAGAAATAAATTATTTGTTGATTTTACTAAATTTTTGGTTTCGCTTCTTTCTGTTATATAGTTTAAGACCTAGAGTCTAACAGTGACTGCTTTGTCAAATATGCCATGACAATCATATACTAAGTGAGTGACAGAGATATATTAAATATGTACGGCAAGTATACTATTAAGTAATATTCTGTATCGACTACATCAAATACATTTCTCTCCGTAAACGTACATTCACTGAATCAAGCTTGATAAACTTCTTGCAATCCGTATACTTGTTTCAAAGGCTCATCGATGTTTTGCAATGGTAATTTGGTTGATAAAAAATCGGCATATAATACAAAACATCATCGGCATATATTGATTGTAGTAAAACCAAAAATGACATTGATTCATCGTATTTCACAGTAATCATACTTTTCAAATATGCAGTATATCATCGAAAAACTTCAGCTTGATAGATTGAACAATTTGCATCAAACGTGATTCCACTGACCTTCAAAAAATGAGTTATATTCTCTAACGTACTATATTATATGACAGTTCTGGTGCAATACCATTATATCAGGTTTATGATTCGATATTTATTGCTCTCTTCTCGGCGTAGCACCTCTCTTTGCCTGTAACGCCTCGCAAACAATTAAACTCCTGTTCTGCATAAACTCTCATGTTCTATAATGCCCTTAACCTCCATTACGCAACATGCTTTCACGTAAAAGATAACAAAAATGACAAACATGTACCAATCATAAATGAACTATTTAAATTAGCACTGCCAGAGAAAGAAAAAAAGAAAAGCTCTTGTAAGTCGGTTCTCAAGGCTTTGCTATTGTATTCAGCGATTCGTTGAGCAGCAGTAGAGCTGAACAGACCACTTGGCTGAAACCTTATTTATAAAATATAAAGGCTCGTACAGAAGCTGAAAAAAAAGGTCAATAACATAAACCGAACCTCTTAACTTTATTATTACCATATAGTTTGAAAAACGGATAATAAATCGTTTGGGTTAGCTCATTTCCATTACTTTTTGTTGACGTATTTTTTTTTAGATTTTTATGCGATTTCGTTTACTCGCGGGTCACTCAATTTTTTGTCGTTCAGCTCTACTGCTGCTATGATTTTTATCCAAAAATTATATCAAGTCCGTTGCGATATCTTGACCTAGGATCATGTAAATTTATCGTTACAAAACTAAAGGGAGCAGCTTGTGCTTTTGAAAAGAAATTTTTAAATTTGTTCATGTCCATGTCGCCTGAACACCAAGTATAATAAATATTTTGCAGCGTATGATTATCTACTCCGTTGAACACAACTAAAACGTTACAATTATCTCTGATTACTTTTGGAATTTGTGTATATCTCTGGGTAACATAAATCACGTCTGTGTTTTTATGTCTACCTCGTGAAAATATTCTAGCTGGATTGGATTGTTTGTCCAGCATAACATCATCATACACTACTAAATTATTAATGAATCCATCCAGATCATCTACGGATGGCGCTTCATCAATATCAGTAATAAAATCTATGACTTCACTGTCTTCATGCAACAATTTTGTGTTTTCATTAAAATCTTTAAGTACTTCGTAACATCGCTGATCATCTACAGATGGCGCTATCAAATACAATTTATCCCACTTCAGCCATCTCATTATTAGATTGAGCAATAATTGCGTTTTTCCACTTCCGGACGGACCTATTATAATCATTCTGATAGAATTTGGTAACGCTGGATGGTGCTTTACTGGCTCTTGTTTTCGTGTCGCAGAAAAGTCAATTATATCCATATAATAAATAATATGAATCTATATTGTGTTCGATGCAGAGCACCTACCGATACTACTGAATTAACGACAATAACAACAAGAAATAAAAGACGTGCACTTACAGGTAAGTGTGTGAAATGTGGCACCAAGAAATATAAATTTATTCCAACAAAGACAGGTGGGGGAGATATCGCTGCTTCGTTAGGAAAATTACCGGGAACTCCATGGGCTAAATATCTCGGTGAGAAACAATTACCCGGATATAATTATTGTGGTCCTGGAACTCGACTCGATATCCGACTTGATGATCAAGATCAACCAAAACCAGGAGAGTATCCAGTAAATAAGATTGATCAAGCATGTTACGTTCATGATGTCGCGTATAAAAGTAAGGATTTGCAACACCGACATCTCGCAGATGTGAAATTGATTCACGCGTTAAATTCTATACCTAATAAATCTCTCAGAGAAAAATTAGCTAGTTTTCTAGTAAAAACTGCAATGAAAGGTAAACTAGTGCTAGGGGCTGGCAATTAATTATATAACTATCATAATGGAATCTGTTTATTATTCCCCGAGAGGATTCTGGAGGGGTAAAGCAGAAATTAGTAAACTCGCCGAAGCAGCAAAAGTTTCACGTAATGTTGCTGCATCATGGTTAGCACGACAGGCAATATGGCCAATCTTCCTAAGTCCACCTAAAAAAATTCATTACGCGCATTTTGATGTTAGTGTTCCTAATGAAGTTCATCAAGCAGATATTTTATTTTTACCACACGATACCATTAAAACACGTGGACGAAAATCACGCACGTACAAATACGCATTAACTGTCGTTGACGTTGCAAGTAGATATAAAGAAGCGGAGCCATTATCAACAAAGACAACATCTGAAGTTGCATCTGCGTTTGAACGCATTTATCAACGTGGTGGTCTACGATGGCAACGGTTATTACAAGTTGATCCTGGTAAAGAATTTCTTGGAGTAGTATCATCGTTGATGAAGAAACATAACGTTAAAATTAGACGAGGACATACTGAAATTCATCGTGATCAGGCAATCGTTGAACGATTTAATAGAACACTTGCTGAGCGGTTATTCGGATACCAATATGCAAAGGAAATATCTACTAACTTCAAGGATAGATCTCGTGAATGGGTTGCAAGATTACCGAGTGTGATAGCTGCGTTGAATAATGAAATTACTCGTGCAACTTCCATGAAACCTTCTAATGCGATCAAAAATATATATATACCAATACAACGACGTGAATCTTTCTCTCAACCAGTATTAGGTAATGTTACAGTTAGATATTTATATGAACCTGGCGAACTTGAAGGTGGTAAAAAAGAGCAACCGATCCTATCTGGAGCGTGACTACACATACAATTTCTAGCGTGGTTAGATCCACTGGTAGACCTCCAATATACAGACTAGATTCTACAGCTCCTCAACGTGGATTTGTACGTGAACAATTACAAATAATTCCTGCAGATACACAATTACCACCACGTTCACTTATGTAAACGTCCAGATCCTCGACGTCGATTATACTCGAGACAGGTCAACATTACATTTTCACGTGTATGACCAAGATCACTATTAATTCTGTCTACGGTAAATTGTCTTGGATTATTATTCGAATATTGCCATAACATATTACAGTTGCAACTTGCACAATTATTATTCTGTAGTTGTTTTAGTTTTATAATAAATTCAGTATCAAGATCAAAATCACGTTTATTTTTTGTCACACTTTTTATAGCTGACTAATTTTTTATTGATATCGATATTGTTAGTGATTTCTTCAGTTATTACGTAATCTACAATAACTCTACGCAGTTGCGATATTCTCCTAACTCGAGATACGGCGAGATAGACTAAATTTGACCATTCGATCCGATCATCTACAATCCAGATTTTAGTATCAGTTATAGTTAATCCCTGCGACGAGTGAATTGTTATAGCGTATCCTAACGTCCACGGTGATTTATTCATACTCAGCGCATTCTCAACGACATTAATATCGACTAAAATAATATCATTCAAGACAAGATTCTGTACCCTCGGTGGAACTAAGGTACCTGGTATTTCAACATCAATATTCTGTCGTCGAGTATCTGAGGGGCGATAACATAATGGTACCGGTAGATCTGAAAACTTTTCTTTATGTAACGTAAATAATTTATCCTGTAGTTCATCACGAACTATCTTTCTACTCGCGACTATTAAATCAGCGGGATTCCATGAAGTCCAAAATTCATTCATAGAAATCTCTGGAATTACTCCTCGCATTATCTCACATTGTACTCTGTCTGGCTGAAGCCTGATTAACCTTTTAAATTCCTTCAGCGGTTCATCAATAGCTCTATGGTCATCATTTATTTCTTCATAATAATCTACGTTATTCTTCAGCCATTCATGTGGAGACTGTCCAACAAAGGGTGGTGGTTGACCATTATCGCCACACATAATCACAGCAGTATTCTTTGTCAATAACCAATCAAGAAATGTTTTTAGTGTTTCTAACGACACCGTGCATACCTCGTCCCAAATGATAATTTTAGGTATATATTTCTCACCCATTCGTTCAGGAGTCCATGTGTCTCCACACCATCTAAAGAAACTGTGATAAGTACACGATTTTACTCCTCGTTGCTTTATTTCTCTGGCGAGTTTATGTGTAGGTGTTAAAACAATTATATCTAATGTATTATTTATAAATAAATTAATTACACGAGTTGTTTTACCTGAACCACCACACCCATTAAGATAAACGGTTTTATATCTAGATACAGGATCATACACAAATGGTGCAGATGACTTTAATATTTGATTATTATTTCTATAATATGTCTCCGCAATTTCAACATCTGCAGATTCAGAATAATTAAGTATATTTTCTTGTTTTATTCTCCATGATCCCCATTCACCATTACCAAGTAGCGGTTTTAACAAATCTGTATATTTTTTATTTATGTAGAACGAATCCGTAGCGACTCTGACAGCGTGACGAGGAAATTTATTTATCATCGATAATAGATTTATTGAAACATAAGCTAACATCGAAGATCTTAAATGAGTAAACTGCGGTGACTCGCCATCAAGATAGCTCACAATGGTACCTAGGTTCGTTCCATCTGATAAATAAGCAGTACATCTGTTTATAAACGTATTTTTCTCCGTTGTATCAGCGATTATAAAATCTAGTTCAGCATCGTCCAT
>JAECUM010033780.1:0-39972 GCA_016617855.1 Megalonaias nervosa
GGTAAATATGTTATATTGTTTTCTATTTCTACTCTGTCATTCTCGATAACAATATATATTAAAATTTTAAAAACAGTAACAAATTGTTTCTTTCGCTGTATTGTCAGTAATGTTTAAATCTTGTATGAACTTCATCATGATAAAATAGAAAAGGAAAATTTACAATTTTATTTCTTCTTTATTTGTCAGTCTATTTACACATTTTCGAAACCACGTTTCTTGCAGCGCAATTTACATGCCATCCGTGTTTTGTGAGAAGAATTTAATAGTTCATTGTTATCATTCTGACACAAATATTGTGTTGGCCGAAATAAACACATATTCTCTGATTAGAGTGGCTATAATGCGTATCATGATTGCTGCCTTAAAAATAGTCGCACTGGCAATGCTTTTGTTTATTCTCCACTGGCAAAACATTCAATTGCCCGCTAATAAAATATAAGTGGGCAAGGAAAGAGAAAGCAGAACGAAGTGATTGTAATTTAACATACATGTTCGTTTCATACAAACGGACTCTTATTATTTAACAATGATGCGTCGTCATAAATGCAAAAATGAAAACAGTATCTTTAGTTACTTTTAAAGATATTAAAATTATAATATTGCCTAATAAAATCAGTTAAATCAGTTGAATTACAAGTAACACTACGCTTTTATTCAGACGGTTTATATATCACATCGTTCACGCCTTTGATAAATTTGGTGTCAATTCCAAGAAATAAAATATCATCACTTTTATGTCTGACATAATCGGAAATTTGTAAACCATCACTACTATAATAATGTGGAAGAGATCTTGAAGCCATTTCAAATCAGCCACATGTAGTTAAGGCCAATGCTAAGTGTTTTCCTCTATATCGCGTGTGTAATATTAGTGTCAGATGTTTAAGTCAAACGATGTTTATAAATCCCACAACAACATCAAAATTGTTACATCAGTCATTTATCCAGGCGGAAAATAACAGCAAACGTTCAGCACACACGTACACACTTCGTTTGCTGAAAACTGATTTCGACGCAAGGTAAAAAAGTGCTCATATACAAATTCGACTGCTTTGTTTTCACTAACCTTGATAGTATTCATAATTGAAAACATCACAATGTGGGACATTAAATTCTAATGTCTTTCGGTAAGGGATATTCCTTCAGCATGAAGATTAATTAAATGTATTGCTTACACAAAACGATATACGCAAACGACAAGTAAATTGGTTTCTTTCCTTGCACATTATATGTATACTCTCTTAGCAGCATTCCTAGGTTATCGATAAAAATATCAAATAAACATACAAAAACTAGGAACACTGTTAGAACAATTTCGTTAACATATAGAAAATAAAGATTCGGGTTGCTGTCTATAATACCAAGCCTTCATTTCTCCGACTTCACTCTGTCTGCATTGGATATAAGCTTGATATTACCAGATACCAGTCCATTCCATTTTAACTTTGGGAATGTTTAAACCATATCGCCCCACTAACCACTAAAAAGACAGGGCAGTGGCACGTATGGTGTAAAATTGTGGGAAAAGTTTCCGATGCCCCCATGTATAAATATATCTTTCATGTTTAATTCGTCTAGTCTCTTTCTTAGACCCTAGTTAGGGAGCTAGTGTACATAGCGAGGATGTTTGTTGCAAGTCACCTGTGACTCCCAACTGACATGAAAAAAATTCAGAGTGTGGGAAAATGGGAAAAACAGTGGCCACCTAGTGTTCGATTAATCAAAGCAGTTTCAAAGAGGCCCGACCGTATCCAGTCAAAAGTAAGATATTCAACTTTAAGGAGGATTTTCTACGCAAGCAGGCCGTTAGTTTCGGACAACATTCATATGGAAATAACCAAGTTAGGATCACATAAAGTTTAGATTGCACTCCGAGTGGAAAACTTGCCACTCGTAAAAGGGAAAAAGTTGTGTATGAGGGTTTTTTAACTCGTTAACAATAATATTATTATTTGCATTTTTCTACTGAATGGTTGGTGAGAGAGTGGTGACTTTTTGCCTTAGAGTAGAGTAGTTCTACACTCTGCATTAAGCTTTCTGGGTGGAAGTGGAAGCTTGACAACGAAGAGCTGGAGCGTGGGAAAAGGCGCAAAGAGCACGAGGAAGACGTCAGAGGCTGAGGTGCAGTGCCGGAACGAACAAGTAACTGCGATCACCGGAAGTGTCAGGAGAGCACAGTAGGAAGGGTATCGGAGTACCAAAGACGAAAGGAGGGACAGATGAGTAACTGTGTCAATCAACGGAAGGGAAACAATCTCTCTTAAGACCTTTAAATGTATGTGATGGCACTTGGTGACTTGTAATAGGTCATTGACTGTAACAATTTGAAGAGTTGAAGTTGAGAAATTTTCAAGGAAAATATTAAATTATTGTTATATTTTATTAAACTGGTATACTTTCCACCTTCAGTTATTTATCTACTTCGACCGTCGACATTGCTGACTGTCGGCTCTGAGCTATTTAAAATTTTAATTGTCCATCTTTCTCCGGTATTAGAAGTAATTCATTTGGAAACCACGTTTCTTGCAGCGCAATTTACATGCCATCCGTGTTTTGTGAGAAGAATTTAATAGTTCATTGTTATCATTCTGACACAAATATTGTGTTGGCCGAAATAAACACATATTCTCTGATTAGAGTGGCTATAATGCGTATCATGATTGCTGCCTTAAAAATAGTCGCACTGGCAATGCTTTTGTTTATTCTCCACTGGCAAAACATTCAATTGCCCGCTAATAAAATATAAGTGGGCAAGGAAAGAGAAAGCAGAACGAAGTGATTGTAATTTAACATACATGTTCGTTTCATACAAACGGACTCTTATTATTTAACAATGATGCGTCGTCATAAATGCAAAAATGAAAACAGTATCTTTAGTTACTTTTAAAGATATTAAAATTATAATATTGCCTAATAAAATCAGTTAAATCAGTTGAATTGCAAGTAACATTACGCTTTTATTCAGACGGTTTATATATCACATCGTTCACGCCTTTGATAAATTTGGTGTCAATTCCAAGAAATAAAATCGCATCACTTTTATGTCTGACATAATCGGAAATTTGTAAACCATCACTACTATAATAATGTGGAAGAGATCTTGAAGCCATAAGGGTTATCTTCAAAGTAAAATATGCATATATAAATTTCTCATCGTCACATCATTAATAACTATCTCGACTTCCGGTTTGCCATTGAACGGGCAATGGTACATCTATTTTGGCTTTTTAAACAAATCTTTCAACCTATGCCTTTAAAAAGACGGTAATGAATATGTTGTGTGTGCGTGCCACAATTGTTGTAAAATGATTCGGTAGGGACCATACAATTAGTCAGGTAATCTGTTACAATATTTCAACATTTTGAATTTTGATTATAGTGATATACATGTACATGAATTATACAAGCGTGAATAAAGGAGACTCTAGCATGATGATCTGGGTTGGGATAGTATATGATAGTAAAGACCCAGAAAGCATTTTCGTGAATGATATGTTTATTTAGAATGAGATTGAAAAAATGATTAAATCTGTCACCCAACTAGTGCACATAAAATCCAGGAACGAATCATAACAGGTAATTTAATTAAGTGATCATCAAGAATTAATTAAAGAAAATTATAAACAAAATAGAATGACTTGAGGATCTATCACCATGATTGATCAATGTTTTGAAATTAAAAATGAAGAATGTTGCATCTACCACCAAGGATATCATCGTATGAATTTACACAACTATGAATGTGTTATGATTATTCACCAAAGTGGAATAAAGTATGAAATTCGCAAAGATACGAGTAATATTTCATCCGAAAGTAAGATATACACATATACGTTTTCACTCAAATAATGATACTGCATACATATGGATTTTGATTCAAAAAGTAATACTGGTAAATTCAGAAAAGGAACATATAACTCGTAGCATACGGTAGTGTCTTCAATCCCAACGCTCTTTCGGATAATCAAGGAGTAACAACACATGGCATGCTCCTCCCAGTCTTCTGAAGGATCCCTCAAGACAACCCCTTGGTCGATAGAGACCGGATGGTCCAGAAGGTTTAGTCCCTCACCAAGAGAAAATCACTATCGTAAACAGCAGCAGGGAGAGTGAACCCTACATAGGTTAGGAGGGCTCCGTTCGCAAGAATAAAGGTTTCTACGAAGGCTGAAAAATAAGGTCAATAACCTCGTTTGTCCAGCCGCACACATACTGTTTGTCGTCACCCTCCCTGCTGCTGTAATTAACCAAAAATTTTATCAAGACCTATACGATACCTTGATCTAGGATCATGTAAATTTATTGTGATAAATCCGTGTGGGGTAGCTTTGCTCTTTTGAAAAGAAAGTTTTGAACTTAATCATGTCCATATCCCCTGAACACCAAGTCTGATGAATGTTTCGCAGAGCATGTGTATCGGCTCCATTAAATACAACTAAAATATTGCAGTTATCTCTGATCACTTTAGGTATTTGTGTATATGGATTTTATTGTTTGTCCAGCATCACATCATCGTATACCACAAGATTATTAATACGTCCATCAAGATCATCTACAGATGGCACTTCATCACTATCGGTTATAAAATTAATAATATCACTACCGTCTTCATCCAGCAACTTTGCATTTTCATTAAAATCTTTTAGCACTTCATAACATCTCTGATCATCTACAGATGGTGCCACTAAATGTAACTTATCCCACTTGAGCCATCTCATTATCAGATTAAGCAGCAATTGCGTCTTACCAGACCCAGTTGGGCCAATTATTATCATCCTGATAGAATTCGGTAGCGATGGATGATGTTTGACTGGTTCTTGCTTTCGTGTCGCTGAGAAGTCAATTATATCCATATAATAAATAGTATGAATTTATATTGTGTTCGATGTAGAGCACCTACCCTCACCACTGGATTAACAAGAATAAAAATTAAAAAAAAGTGTGCACTTACAAGCAAGTGTGTCAGACGTGGTACAAAAGAAATACAAATTTATTTCGT
This sequence comes from Megalonaias nervosa, assembly GCA_016617855.1. Lineage (NCBI taxonomy): Eukaryota > Metazoa > Mollusca > Bivalvia > Unionida > Unionidae > Megalonaias > Megalonaias nervosa. The sequence goes on from JAECUM010033780.1 coordinate 5,003, forward strand.
CTCGCCTGAAGACATGCGGTGATATCACTGCTGCACTGGGAAAATTACTAGGAACTCCATGGGCCAAATACCCTGGTGAGAAACATATACCTGGATATAATAAATGTGGTCCTAGAACGGGACTTGATATTCAACTTGACCAACGCGATCAACCAAGACCTGGAGAGTATCCAATAAATACAATTGATCAAGCGTGTCATGTTTATGATATTGCGTATAAAAATAAAGATTTACAACAACGACATATTGTAGATGTGAAGTTGATTCATGCGCTAAATTCTATAACGAATAAATTTCTCAGAGAAAAACTCGCTAGTTTTCTAGTAAAATCCACGATGAAAGGGAAACTAGTGCTAGGGGCTGGTAATTAAGCACATAACTATTATAATGGAATCGATTTATTATAGCCCAAGAGGATATTGGAGGGGTAGATCAGCGATTAGTAAACTTGCTGATGTTGCACATTTTTCACGTTCTGTTCCTGCAAATTAGTTAGGAGGACAGGCAATATGTCAAATCTATCTACCACCGCCTAAAAAAAGATTCAGTACGCGCATTTTGATGTCAGCACTCCCAATGAAGTTCATCAAGCAGATATTTTATTTTTGCCACACGATTATATTCAAATTGGTAGACGTCAATCACGCATATACAAATACGCGTTAGCTGTCGTTGACGTTGTAAGTAGATATAAAGAAGCAGAACCACTATCAAATAAAACAACAACTGATGTTGCATCTACGTTTGAACGAATTTATCAACGTGGTGGTCGACGATGACCACAGCTATTACAGTTTGATCCTGGCAAAGAATTACTTGGTGCAGTATCATCTCTGATGAAAAAACAATGTCAAAATCAAACAAGAACATATCGCAATTCATCGCAATCAGGCAATCGTTGAACGATTTAATCGAACACTTGCTGAGCGGTTTTTTGGATACCAGTATGCGAAGGAAATATCCCTGAATAAAGTTCAGGCAGATACTAGATCTCGTGAATGGGTTGCATGGTCATCAAGTGTGATAGTTGCGTTAAAAGATGAAATTACTCGTGCAACTGTCATGAAACCCATTAATGCAATCACAAAAAACATTACCAATTCAACGGCATGTAAGATATTTATATGAACCTTGTGAACTTGAAGGGGGTAAAAAGAGAGCATCTGAGTGTGACCACACATAAAATTTCCAGCTTGGTTAGATCCACAGGTAGACCTGCAATCTACAGGATAGATTCCACTGCTCCTCAGCGTGGATTTGTAAGTGAACAATTGCAAGTAATTCCCGAAGACACACAATTACCACCGCGTTCACTTTTGTAAACTTGCACCCCTACGTCGATTACACTCAAGACAGGTCAGCATTACATTTTCGCATGTGTGACCAAGACTACTATTAATTCTATCAACGGTAAACTGTCTTGGATTTTTATTCGAATACTGCCATAATATTAATGTGTTACAGCTCGCACAATGATTATTCTGTCGTTGTTTTAGTGTCATAATAAATTCAACGCCGAGATCAAAGTCACGTTTATTGTTTTTGTCACATTGTTTATAACCAGATAATTTTGTCTTGACAACTTCGTCCTTGACATTGTCAATGACTACATCATTGGTGTTGGTGAAATCTACGACAACTCTTCGCAGTTGAGATATTCTTCTGACTCGAGACACTGCGAGATAAACTAAATTTGACCATTCAATCCGATCATCAATAATCCAAATATTTGTATCAGAAATAGTTAATCCTTGTGACGAATGAATCGTTATAGCGTATCCTAGTGTCCATAGAGTTTTGTCCATCGTTAACGAGCTCTCAACGACATCAACAGGAACTAAAACAATATCATGTAGTACAAGATTTTGTTTCTGGACACTTTCAGTGTCTCGTTCTGGAATTTCAACTTTAATATTCTGTCGTCGAGTATCTCCTGGGCGATAACACTATGGTACAGGTAGATTTCAAAACCTTTCTTTATGTAACAGAAATAATTTCTCTTGCAGTGTATCACGAACTATTTTTCTACTTGCAACTATCAAATCAATTGGCCTCCATAAATTCCAAAAATTATTTATATGTGTTTCCGGAATTACTTCACGCATTATCTCACACTGTATTTTATCTGGCTGCAGTCTGATTAACTTTTTAAATTCTTTCAGTGATTCATCAATAGCTCTATGATCATCTGTTGTATCTTTGTAACAATCCACAAACGTTTTGAACCATTCATGCGGAGACTGTCCAACAAAAGGTGGTGGTTGACCATGATCATCACACATTATCACAGCAGTATTTTTCGTCAATAACCAGTCAAGAAACATTTTTAATACTTCCAGCAATACCGAACATATTTCATCCCAGATAATAATTCCAGGAATGTATTTTTCACCCATTCATTCAGGAGTCCATGCGTTTCCGCACCATCTAAAGAAACTATGGTAAGTTTGAGATTTTACTCCTCGTTCGTTCATTTCTCTCGCGAGTCTTTGTGTAGGTGTCAAAAGAACCATATCAAAATTCCGAAATAATTCAATCGCACGCGTTGTTTTACCAGAACCACCACACCCATTGAGATAAACGGTTTTATATCTGGCCACATGATCATATACACATGGTGCTGATGATTTTGATACTTGATTATTATTCTTGTAGTATATTTATTTCCTTGATTTCAACGTCGGCGGACTCAGAATAGTCAAGTATATTTTATCTTTATATCCTTCATTCGCCCCATGATATCATCAACGCCGAGTAATGGTTTCAACAAATCTGTATATTTTTTATTGATATAAAATGAATCCGTAGCGACTCTAACCGCAATCAGAGGAAATCTGTTTATCATCTATAATAAGTTTACTCACCATCAGTATAACTTACAATTGTACCGAAATATAGTTCCGTCCGACAAATAAGCATTATTCCGGCTTATAAATGTACCTTTCTCCGCTGTATCAGCATTATAAAATCGAGTTCAGCATCGTCCATAATTAATCTTGTACAATGTCGTTTATGATCACATGAACTACGCTGAGTAATTTCACCAATTATTGTTCTGCCGATATCTTTGCAACTTTATTTTCATAATCAATCATATCAGGATTTTCATCATCAGAATATTTCTTTTGTTGTGGCAAGCGAACTTGTTTCTGCGGACGATATGATATAATTGATTCACTTACAACCAACGCTATCAATATCTTTACATCAAGCATGTATCGTAATAAAACTATTGGAGCCCAATATTTTTCTGAAAAATGTCTTCCAAACCAAACATAAACAATCAGATGGAGATTTTCCGTAAACTCGAATGACTCTATACAAGAAAATTCAGGTCGGTCAAAGTCTGGCAAGGGTCCGTTTATTGCAACCCTGGTCATCTTGTGTGTTGGATGTCCATATCTCTTAAAATACTCAGGACACTCTCCGTATCCAAGAAAACGTCCAGGATAACATGCTACCATATCAACCGAGATAACATCCTTACAATCGTATTTAGTATTCCACAATCCGCCGTGTCCGTATTCAACACAACTGCGCTGGACATCAACAAGAAATTTCGATCGTGTCGGCGACCATGAATTTTTCTCCTGGGCAAAGTGAGCAGGACAGTTTAATCGATTTGAGATCATTAACACTAGGTTTATCATTTTGCGGATACACAGCATAAACAACAGCAGTCACATGATACACTCGTTCATAATATGGTTTTTCAATACCAGTCAACACTCCTGGTTTGGAATTGCTATTGAACAATACAATATTATTTCCAGTGTGAAGTCGGACAGGGTCACGTTTGTCACGGATAACGCAAGTCCTGTCGTCTATCTGCACAATAAATTTATTAGAATAAAATATCTTTGATTGTCGAGATATTTAATAATCTTTGCTTCTCGCTCGTCATTCATTCTAGTATCGATAATATCAATAAATCTGAATGATGACCACACATGAGCCGCACCATCGTCGGGAAATTTCTTTTTGTCTTCACTGATACCATCAGTTATATCCTTATTTGTTAAAGCGGGATCATGCATCGAAAAACTATATTTAAATTCCGGCAGTTTCTCAAGATCAAATCTGGCTTTAGATGGTTTGTGGATAATCTCTCAAACTCCTCCATTGTATAATTAAGGCAAATATATATTTAAATTGAAGTTTAATTATATATATAATAATTCAAACCAACCATAAATGCAGATGGCTCATGCTAGGTTGTACAACTCCTTGTAACAAAGCCTGCGTAAATGAATTCTGTGGTTATCATATGCAATGTGTTCGTAGAGGGAGTCTATGACCAAAACCGTGTTTAGGATGTGGTGTTGGGGTCAGAGGACAAACGCAGTTGTGTGTATAATGCGGTGGTAAAATATACAGAGAACTGAACGGTATTACGATACAAAAAATAATACCGATGGCGTCGGATATCCCATAAAAAGCGCAGAAGACTATCTCGCCAGATTTTGAAAATAACTATTTAAACAAATAATATTATTATATAAGTGGAGAAAAATGAGGTTATTAAGCACCCAATGATTAAAAATTCTGAAGCATCTCGAGATGGTGTGATTAGGAACTGCAGATTAAAAAACCAGTCGGCACTGTTGATAATACTGGTTATCTTAGATTTAGTGCTGGGAAAGAAAGATATTTATCACATAGATTTTTGTACGAATGTTTTCATGGAGTCATCGAAGACGGACTTGTGATCGATTATAGTGATTAAGATCCGAAAAATAATCATTTATGTAACTTGCAAGCTATTATACAGAGTCAGAATACTGCGCGTGGCACTAACTGCAATTCTCCTAGGTCAGTTAAATCTGTAAATATGGATATAGGGTAAGAAATAATATTTCCGTCAATAAATACAGCTGCTAAACATTTTAACATTGTCTCACCTTCAGTAAAATATGTCGCGGATAATATATACAAATCAGCATTTTCAAAGGAATTAAAAGAAGAAACGTTTTCTTCGCTAGAGTAATTAAGCAGTTGTCTCACTTGTTAATGCGTAATGTTACAGACCGTCCTGCCAAGTTGATAAAACAATTCTTTTTTGCTGAAAAATTAATTAAATAAATATTTATACATAAAAATATCACAATAAAGACTTTGATACTGACCACTGATGACCTTAACTCAGAGAAATTTCAGATACGTGATGTTCCACCCCCAAATTCTAAATTTACAACACAAACAGCAAATGATAGTTCAAAGCACATAAAAATTATAAATAAATTTTATCATGGATTTTCACAGAAAATACAGTCTGTTAGATCCCCTTCCTGAGATGAGCTAGCTCAAAAACGATTTCAGGATAAATTTGCCAGGCTGCAGAAGGCAGAAATAACACTGTCTTCGAGCTAGAGTAATTAAGCCGTTGTATCGATCCACTCGCTATTGTTACGTGTAATTTCATTCCCTGTACATATGGTTCTGGTGCTATGTATTTTAACCCGGCAGAAATGTGTACGTAAGATTGTAGATCAAACAACTGTTACTTTCCCCAATCGATGATAGAGACTTCAGAATAGACAAATAAATGTTCTATCATCATTGGCGAATCGCGCTAGATCATTAAATATTTTATATATTTTATATGATATAGTGCGAGTCGCCCGTTGTATCGATCCACGCACTATTGTTACATGTCATTTCATTCCTGTATACATGGTTCTGGCGCTATGTATTTTAACCCGGCAGAAATATGTATGTACGCTCATAGAGCGTCATCGTAGATCTTCATCGTTGGTTTTACGATTTTTTTTAATATTCCCATAATAATATTTATTCAGAATATAATATTTATTTTTATTCTGTCAAGGTGTATACTGATCACTTGTAGGAATTTTCCGTTATAGCTTCATAATTTCGGAAACTTATATTTGTAAGCAGAGTTCGTGGTGCAAGTATTAGAGTGTCAAATTCTCGAACTCGAGGTCTTGAGTTCTATACCAGAGACTGACACATTGTCGACGGTGGGCGTTAGGATGTCATTTTTCTAATAATAGTGGGGGGGGGGGGTCCAGCCGTTGTTTTTCACTCACCCCGGGGTTTGATATTGTGGGAAGTGTATAAACCTAGTAAACTCTCCGAATTTCTAAAATTTCGTTTCGTACATTTAGGAATTCGCCGGGGAGTGTGTCAATGAAAATTGAAAATTGAAAACTGGAGGGTAATGTGAGCTCTTAACCTTGTAACCTCACTGAAGGGTACCCCACACAAGGACATTCAGAAAGAATATCGCCAGAAGAAAAATTCTAATGAGGTGCCTGTGGGCCATAAGGGAGGCCTTAACAAAAATGAAGAGTGCCCCATAACCGCCATAAGAAAGGCATGCATGGAAGGACTCTAATGACCTCATGGTAAAGGATTTGCTGGCAATGAAGGGACCCCGTGGAATGGTCATCATCGCTATTGTTTATTTTTATTCTGATTTATTAGTTATTTTTATTTATTATATTATTTATTTATTTATTATTATCCATATTTTTATTTTTATTCTGATTATTTTTATTCTGATTCAGAAATATATTTATTAATAATATTTTATTCAGAAATATTTTTTTATTATTCTGATTCGGAAATATTTTTATTTTTTATTCCGATTCAGAAATATTTTTATTATTAATATTTTTATTCAGATTTAGAAGTATATTTATTTTTATCCTGATTAGAAATATTTCTTTTTAATTTTTAACAAATATTTATTATATAATGAATTCTGAAAATATTAATGCTATTATTTCTGCGATTAAAAAATTACAAAATGACGGTATAAAAATATCTGATGAACTTGATCCTGAAATATTATTTCTGAGTTTGAATCATTACAACAACAAAAATTTGAAAACAGATATACACTATCTGGTAATTATCTATTCATAAAATTCATCCAACAATCAACGATGTAGTCCCTGGCAATGGTTACGGATACTCAGGTGAGGCTATTTATTCCCCTTGCACGCGCAATCGAAAATAATAGATCAGAATTATCTCACGAATACGAAACAAAAAAGATTGTGAATGCTCGTATAAGACAGTTGAGAGATTATGTCAATGACTTCGTCATTCCGTGATAATTGTGAAAGTGAAGGCGCTGTCACCAGTGACCGTAGTGACAACGAAACTAACGCAGTCACTGTGACTATGGCAAAAACTTTGACAATCAGGGAGGAGTCATTTATTTCTGACTACAGTAAAAAAAATATTTATTTACTTTTATTCAGATAATTCTATTTAGTCAGAATGATTCAGATAATTGATTTGACACTTTTCTTTCTGTTTTCCTGGTGTTCTATGATGACGTGCTACGAGCGCACATACAGATTCATGTTTAGTGATTCTGATCTTAGATCCAACAAGTGTTCTGTTTGGTCTGTAAGTTTGAAATTTATCCTTGATAATAGCGGATTGTGACATCTCAGATAAACAGGATTAATTGGTTCTGATATAATTAAATATCCTGGTGGGACTTGCGGTGTAAATGAGCATAAGATATATCCCTGCTCTGCCTGACTGGAATTTTCAAGATCTACTTCATAACTGCCATTAATGACGTCACAAACGAGATTGACTGCTATCTTTGATGTTATATTTACAATACCCGGTGAAACATGGCGGCCATCACCGTATGGATCGTTGTTGTGTCTGAGAATACTTGGTTGTGAAACTATTTTTCTCTATGATTCAAGAACCTGTGGAAAGTATTCATCGACGATTTTATCGATTGTTTTTCCTGTGTCGAACTCAGGCTCAGGTAAAAGTACGTCATCGTTCTGTTTATCGATTGAATTTCTCTAATATTTTAAAAATAATCGTTTCAATTCATCGTTGGATTTCAAGATTTCTATTATAATTTTATTGACATATTTTAGATCCAAGAGAACATGTCTTAGATGATTAATAATTTCAATGATCTGCTGTTTTATATCATAGTCATAATATTGTATTAACGATGAAAACAGATTTATTATATTAGTGTATGTCCGAATATATTTAGACTCAATTACGTTTCTGAACGATCTAATAAAATCTGTATCTAATTCTACTTCTGCAGTTTCATAACAAAGAAATAAATCTGTCATTAGAATAATATTTTTACCGTCATTACCGACAACGTACATACCTCTGTTAAAATATGTCCATGGAGTTTGTTTTCGATATTTGGAATATTTGTAAATGATTGCTTCTCCGAAAGAAATTCATCTCGTTTTGGTTCTGGTAGTTTTCGATAAACCGGCGCAACATCAGGTCAACCAAGAACACTTCTAATCGATGTCTGATATATGTCTACAGAATAATCAGGAGAATTTACCTCAGTTTCCGCATATAATGTAGGTTCGTGAACAGTAATAGCTGTCTTGGATTCTTTGTCTGTTATAGATTTAATCCGGCGTTGCAATTCATCATTGATTTGTTCGATTTGATAACTGCCCGTGGGAATACTGACTACTTGCCAATCTGGAGTTCCGTCGGGTTTATTTTTATTTATAAATACTAATGAATTGTTTGGTTGTAGTCCACCAAACGGCTTTGATCTGATATTCGGCCAACTGTAATAAACTCGCAGTTGTGCCAGTGCTATTTCTTTTACTGAAATTGCAGTTGGAAAATTAATGTTGAATTCAGGGCAAGTTGAACTCGCTGATATCATTGTGGTTTTCAGCGGCGCTGTATTAGTGGCGATCTGCTGTTGGTAATTCCGACGACGGTGACAAAGTCACTGCTGCTGTTGACATTATTTATGAACCTCTGATTTCAAATCAGGATTTTAAATTAGGGGGTTTTAAATCAAGGTAACTCTGACAAGCTCCTGATTCATGAATCCCAGATTTATAGATCTGGAGCATTTCTGCAAATTTCTGATCTGATATTATCCCGTCGGTAAGCCCTGATGATATCAACGATGTTCATTTGGCGTGTGCTTGTGTTGCAGCTGAGAGTAACATTTGATATTCATGTAATTTATCAGCCGCTCACGTATATATCTTTTTTGCAATTATATTAAGAGCACCAGCAATTGTTGTTGTGGTTGAAACACAAATTGTTACAACTGCTGTCGATATCATTGTTACTGTTGATAGTAATACACCGACTCCAGCGACTACGGCAGATACAGAATAAACAATTATATCAATAACAACGACACGTCTACGATATTTGTTTCATTTTACTGTATACTCATCTATGATATTTTTCAGTTGGGTCAGCAACAAACACACTTGTTCGTATCTGTATTTGTTTGCCGACATATACTCTTTAATAGGTAATCAATTGAGGTGTTTCAGCGACGAATTCTAGACACCACCGGTAGGAAGCTGCGGTTATTTTTTTATCAGATGGTTCCAGTATAAATATTTCTTCGGTATCCTTATTTAACACAATAGACACGGTTCCAGAAAAATTATCGATTGAATGACGCCGAGGAAATGTAGTCAGTATTCTAAATTTTGCAGCGCTGAACACGGACAGCCTATACACACCATTTACTTCCCCTGTGTGTTTGATAGTGTTATTTAGCTGTTACCATGTTGATGATCCTGACGATACTGTGCACACTACGTTTGTGATCTGCTTGAGAGGAATTTTAATCCGATTAATTTTTTAACAATATCGGGAATTCCACTGATAATATCATTGAGTCTCGCGCTTATATCAACGAGTGTTATATCAACAACATTTGCATTTCCAAAGAAATCGTCTGTGGTTTTACTGAGTTTTTGAAAATGTCTACGGGTATTCATGAACATATTCACGTTAACGTCAGATTCAGATCGCAACGTGGTTAGTTTGTCATCGATTGTAGTATCTTTGTCGTCTATATATTTTGTTTTGTTGCGGCGTCTTTATCACCTGTTGGTTCTCTTAAAACAACGACTTTATTCCATTCATGTTGAGTTCACCTGTCATTGTATCACCTTTGGATTTTAAACGATCAGCAGCACTTTTTTAATTTCATCTCTGATAATTGCGATTGATACATTTGAGTGTCTGATTCTACCGCTGTCAGTAAATACTGGAATATTATCCGTGGCAGCACCGAGAACTCTACGAATTATATCGACCCACTTAATATTACTCTCTTTAAAACACCTTATTTATTCTGAAAAACAACAACTTCATCCCTGTCAACCCCAGAGAGGTTCATAATATCAGCAAGATCGTCCTTGGTAGCGTACTTCGATACATCAATATCATCTTTTTTTTTTCTTCCTGTCAGAGACAGGAGATGACATTCCATACATATCAACTATTATATGATTAGCGATTATTTAAAACGGTATATTCATGTACAACTTTATGAGGTGGTGTTGTTGATGATGATACAGCGTCGAGTACAGCGAGCACTTCACGGCCTCATATCGGCGGATCCGTTAAATTTTGTGTTCATAATATTGAATACCAGCTTGGTGCATTGAGATCATTAACGTACTTTAAAAATTCCTTCGGTGATGCCAGTCGATACGAATCGAAATAAATAATTCCACATGGGTCAATCGCATATAGAACCCAATGAGCACCTGGACCAGAGGTTTTATCGAGATTTGTGATACCAGTTTCAGTACTGTCTGGTTGGTGCGATAATTGATCACGCATAAGAACACCTCTGAAATGTTTGATATTTAGTATTTTTGCAGCATCAAGTAAATCAGCATGGGACATGGGTAGAATCAACGAAGTGTCCCTGGCAGTCTTAAGCCCTTTCCGTACCGAGTTCCCGGCAGTCTTAGACCCAATTCATGAACGGATCGTCCTTTTTATTCCTTTTCCTGTTGCTTTCTTCAGTGCCATTCCAGCAGAGGTTCCAACAGCACCAAGTGCAGTTGCTTCTGCAACAGCTGGGACTGCAGCGGCTATTATTCCTGGAATAGCTGCGAGAAGTGGAAATATACCACCCGTCTTAGCGATATCTTTAATGGCACCCACAGAAAGAATAAATCGTATACCTTTATTTGATGGTTTGGCTTCAATGAATTGCCTGAGTTGACGTTCTGACAATGACAGTTTATTTGAACTACCTTGGATTTGTTCTTTTTTAGTGATATTTTTTCTTCAGAGTTCTCTTTTGATGCTGCCTGTAGTTTTTTTAATCTGACCAGGAGTCAGACTGACAGTAACATGATATGACATTATAATTTTAATCCTGATTTTTAAATCATGGATTTAATTACATGTTTTCTACTGAGGCATCAATAACTCTCATTCGTCCACCAACACCTTCAAGAAACATTGTTTTATCTGAAGGTATGACAGCGATCGCTCTGTAATTAGCAATTGCTCCTCTTGGAACACGAGCTCAAAAGTGTATATCAACGAAAAATTGCCTAAACAAATCCAAATGTTCCAGTGAAAAATAATAGATTGGATACAGCCATTGTAAAATCGAGCTATGATATTTGTAAACCAGTATCAATATTCTGATCACGTCCCATGAATGTCATCAGCCGATGATATTCGCGCGAAACATGACTATTGTCTAAATTATTGTCTAAATTCAATAATATATCCTCAGCTGGTTCCTGATGCCAATTTATCCTTAAAGAAACTTCTGTGACGCCAAGTTGGTCAAGTATCATTATGCTCCGTTCGATAATCGATTATGAATAATAATGTCGTTGATTGAAATATTACTCGTCTTCAATTTTCTTTCACGGTTTTGAAATACAAGAAGTTCGTTTGGATCAACGTTGGTAAGATTAAGCAAGTCAGATAATTCATCATTTATCTGCCTTGTTACTCGCTTGAGTAAATCTTCACCTGGTGCTTGTTGGGTTTTAATTTTAGCTGATCTTCCGTAGATATCTACCATTTATTACTTATTGTACTGTTTATTTGTGTATTCATGTACAGCTTTATGAGAAGGTTTTTTCTGATCTCGATATAAAATCAAGCTGTGTTGGTAATGTTGAATACCATAATGATGATTTAAGATTATAAACGTATCTGATGAATTCATCCAGCGGTGGAAGTCCGTACGAATCGAAATAAATAATTCCACGTGGATCAATCGCATACGCAACCCAATGAGTACCTGGACCAGAGGTTTCATTGAGATTAATGATACCTGTTTCTGTTGTATTTGGACGGTTTGGTAATTGATCACGCATAAAAACAGCTCGAAATTTTGTTTATATTTAATCGCTCAGCAGCATGGAGTAAATCAAAATTGGACATAGGGAGAATCAACGAGTCCCTGGAATTCTTAATCCTTTTCCGTACCGAGGTAAATTCCCTGGCAGTCTTAGACCCTTTCCTTTTTCTGATTCCTTTTCCAGTTGATTTCTTTAGTGCCATACTAGCTGCTGTTCCAACAGCGCCTAACGCAACAGCTTTTGCAACAGCCGGGGCTGCAGCGGTTATTATTCCTGGAATAGCTGCGAGAAGTGGAAATATACCACCCGTTTTAGAGATGTCTTTGATAGCACCCGCAGAAAGATTATGTCGTATACCGGTTTTTGATTGTTTAGCGTTGTTGAAGTGCCTGAGATGACGTTCTGTTAGAGGTAGTTTATTTGAACCGCCCGCGATCTGTTCTCGCTTTAGTGATATTTTTACTACACAGTATTCTTTCGATGCTGATTATAATTTTTTAATCTGATCTGGAGTCAGACTGACATTAACATGATGATATGACATTTATAATATCATCCTGATTTTTAAATCATGGATTTAATCACATATTTTCCACTGGAATATCAACGATTCTCATTCGCCCTCCAACACCTTCAAGTAGCATCGTCTTATCACTGAGCATAACATCGATTGCTCTGTAATTTGCAATAGCTCCTCTTGTAACACGAACTCGGAAGTGTATATCAACAACAGACTGCCTAAACAAATCCAAGTGTTCCAGCGAAAAGTAATAGATCGGATACAGTGTTGTAAAATTTAGTTGTGATATTTGTAAACCAGAATCAACATTTTGATCACGCCCCATAAACGACCTTAAACAATGATATGCAAGTACTACGATTTTGATCGAAATTCAGTAATATATCCTCAGCTGGTTCTTGATGTCCATTTATTCTCAGTGAAACCTCAGAAACACCGAGTTTGTCAAATATCATTATACTATGTGTTTGTGAATTTACTCGTTCAGCATCTTGAAAAGCAACAAATATATGTCGCGGTGCAAACACACGCTGCTGTGATGCTATCTGCCATGTGAATAAACCATTAATTGTACTTTGAACACTGTCTGTAGTCATTGTTAACCATGATGATGTTGATTTACCGCCTTGATTCATAAAGGAGAGTAAATGTTCTTCTTCAACGAGCTATGGCGTCATTACTGGCATCCACAGCGAATGTTTCGTTAGTATTACTTTACTAGCATTAGCATCACCAGCTTTTCTCCAGATTGCATCGTCGTCTGTAGCCTCTCTACAGCTGTATGTTTGGCTCCGAAAATAACCTTTCTGACATTTCTACAGAATCCAAAATTATGTGATAGTGGAATTGCACATGGAAATCTTCTATTTCCATCTTTCAACATAGATCGACGTGCTGCGAATCCTAAGTTGAATTCTGGATTAACGCTCTGTAACGTCGAAAATGCAGCGCCTGGTCGGGGTATCATTTCATCTGGTTCTGGATCGACCGAACTATTGAGTGTTAATTGTATCAAAAGATGCTGTCTGTTGTTAGGGTGGTTAGAGGTGTCCTTGGTAAATATCACTGACGAACCAGCTGATCTTGAATAATCGTCGCTGTATCTTGCTAGACCCAATATCGTTGTGGCAACGTCAACATCTTTCTTAATTGATTCAATGGGTCTTCCGTCGATGATGTATGTAGCACTGTCGAACAACGCCATGATGCAATTATTAGCAAAACCAACTCTAATACCATTTCCATGTGCAGTAATATCTGTTTTTAAAATTTCACCCTCTACTTCGATAAATGCTTCAGCGGGTAAGAAATATCTGCTTGTGTCTTGAACTTGTAGCTCAATTCTTCCACGCTGATTTGGATGTCGTGCGTCATAAGAATAACATTGATAATCCTTAACGATTCATCCTTGAGAACTGGAGCATCCATGTCAAATGCGGGATCGGATATGCGTTTGAACATTTTATTATATTTATTATCGTCTAATACGAAGACGACTTCCTGCCATTAAACTTGCGGTTATATTTTTTTCCTTCTGACTAGCTAACTCTTTCTTTCTCCTAGTTTCCTTAACTGTTTAACCTTTATTTCTTCTCCTCTTTGTATCCTTGATTGCTTATCTCGTTAAATGTGCTCGCGTACTTCATTTTCAAAAATATTAAACTCACTAATATCTTTCACAGATTTGATTTGCGGAATATTAGCAGCGATGCGAAATACATCCCTAGTCCAATCGGCGGATTTCATACTTTTAACATATTTAGGTTTTACATACCGATCGCTTTTATAATATCCATACGCGGCAATATTAAGTAATTGGTCTGGATCTTTAATAGCGGCAATGCCTTCCTCTGTAAATTTATCTTTGATGCTAGTTCTTATTTTTGGAAGAGGTTGCGGAAACTCTTCAGGTGGTGGTTGAGGAGATTGAACGGGTGGTGGTTGAGCTGCTTGAATACGGCCAGCAATATCGCCAGGTAATGTTTCAAGAGCTTTTTGTGTTGCCTCAGTTGCTGTAACAATTTTCTTTGTTGGTTCGACAACTGGTTTAAATAACTGTTCTGTACCATCAGTGAATTCAACTTTAGCCTCCTGACGATCTTGAAGTTGTTGTTTAACACTATCAAGAAGCGGAAGATATCTTTTAATTGCTTCTAATCGTTCTCGAGCTAATCTAACTGAGTGAGCTTCGCCAATCATTATTGATATAACAGTTATTTAATTATAGCAGCAGAGAGGGTGGACCCACAAAAAATCACATGCACAAGTACATAAACGAACACCTCACAAAAATTGGTGTCAGGTATTGAAGTAGCAAAATGAACTAACCCAATCAAAGATTTTTCTAATTGGGTTAGAGACTTCGGTTTAGAGTTACTGATTTATTTCTTGGTAAAGTTTATTTTTAAGACAATTTGCTCGAAGAAATTTTGTAGGGTCCACCCTCTCTGCTGCTCCACCTGAGATTATTGACGCTCTTGTAATTTTTGTTTGACAGAATCACGGACAGGTAGATATTTCTTAATTACCTCTAATCGCTCTCGAGATAATCTAGCTGAGTGAACTTCACCAATCATTACCGATATATAATGATTTAATTAAAAGCAGCAGGGAGGGTGGCGACAAACAGTAAGTGTGCGGCTGGGTCCAGAAAGATTGGGATGTCACTTGAATTGGAGGTTAGGAAGAATTCTACTTCGTAGCAGAAACATGTGTCAAGTTTGAATAGAGCTGCGATTTCTATTTTAGTACAAATGCCTTGTACTAGTTAATGTGTTCATTTTTAACCAACTGATTAGAGCTGATAATAAAATCAAAATGAATTGAAAGAGGACAGAAAGAAAACAATAATTGTGAAATATAATAGAGTTTGTTCGTATAGTTTATTACATAGTTCGTACAATTCACATATAGTGTGTGCAGTTTAACATTTTTTATATCACACATGTTAACATATCATTTTTGTTTTAAAAAAAATTCTGATTGGTTCAAATAAACCTTTGAAGCGCATCAGTAGTATTCTCTTTATCGAATGGCTGCGACCGTGGGAATTTTTCCTTAACCCCGTCTTCTCCCACTCTTGTTTACTATTACTATAAACTTTTTAGCGGCCACTTTTCGAATCGATTACCCAAATGTTACTGGAATGAAAGTCACATCTGTTAGAATATGGCCAACTTCCCAAACAGAGGCTAGTTATAAATGCAACCAAGGGTATCGGTCAATGAATAGAGAACAAGGGGACTTATAGCATGGAAACCACGCTATGACAGACCTGGTTTAAATTTTAACTTTCTGGAGTAAATAAACTCACATCTATTTAGTGAAGAATGTGGACATATGACATACTCCCAGCTGATATAAAGTTATCCATCCACAGCATTTTTACGCCGTAAAATATCTCCAGTGACCTATTGTTTCATAATATGTGGTACAATTCCGACTCGAAATAAAATGAGTCCATATCTATGTCTGCTGTCCGAAATCAAATAATTCAAATATCCAGTCCATATCCATTACAGTAAATCTAGAATGTTTTCTTTTTGTAATGATCCTCTATATGAATATCCAACAACCGGAATGCTTAGCAATGAAACTGACACACTTCAGGTGAAGACATTATAAATGCTCATATCAAAATTGATGAATAATGCTGGTCTAATCTAACCCTAGTGTACTATGTGACATCTCACAGGAGTTTCCTCATCAGATAAGATTAACTCATCAACATTACAGCATGTTTCTCATTCTGGGATAAATATTTATTCGTTGATGACCCGTATCTATTATCTTAAGGAGGTTATTCATTTGGTGTTCTAACAGATAAAAGCATATATTGTTAAAATTTTGAGCCTTAATACGGGCGCTTATGGGCATTATTAATCATTGCTCTTTATGATAACACAATATATGGTCTTCCTTTGAGAGACTGGTATTTTAATACCTGCTATGTTAAGTAGTCGATCTTACTGTCCAAATTTATTTTTGTTCATCAAGTTGCATATGTACTATTTGGACATTTTGATTATTGTTTACGACGTTTAAAGATCGTGTTTGGGAAACTAGTGTTTCGTGAATGGATGTGTTGCTCATGTTTCACATACATTACTTTCCATAATTGTTACAGCAACAGCTAACTGAAATTTTACTAAAAACTAGGACTCTCCATCATTCATCTTATTATCTCTTTCAATGAGATGTTTGAAGCATTAAAACAGTTGTTACAAATGTTAATAATTTCTTTTGGGAAATTGATTCTCTCTTAACGTTATGTTACATTAATTTTCAAGCCTTATTGTAAATACTGCATTTAAATTTTCATTTCATTAATTTAAATTATTTCCACGTTGGAAGACTAATTAGACTAATAATTTTTGTCGTATTCCATACTTGATGATGGCGCATCAATTAATGTTTTCATTTATTATACCATTGTTGTATTTATTTGTTACTTAAGTAATGTTTCGTAAGTAGATAATTATATTGAAAATGAGCCTTTTGTTAGTATACAGAAAACATTTGTTTACAGACTTTCCAGATGTGTGTATTGTTTCTTGTTTATTTCCAACGGGTTGGCAAGATAATCGCAGCTATTAATCTGACGAAAAGTCCGCTTCCTTTTTCAAGCAAAGGATCAGACAAATGGCTATTGACAAATCTGAGCTTGAACATCCAGGGGAACTATGGCCAAGAAATCGACGACTTGCAATGTGCCGTCAGAATCGACGCGAGGTAAAGAAAGCTTTTGAAGGGGTGTGTATGGCACATTCCATTCTATATCCACGTTCAAACCCATTACTATGTATTCCCGAATGAAAGTAATCCGATCTTCAAGCCTAAGAAATCGCCGCATGGTTGAATGGCCAGAAAACAAGTTCTAATTCCAAACAACGACGCTGACTTGTAGTCCTTAATTTAGAGTCTCTGGTAAACAAGTAAACTCTGTGCCACAGAACAATGATAAAAAAATCCACCCCAAGAACAACCTTATGGACTAATCTATACATAGCAAAACACTAAAGCAGCAGCAGGCAGGGTGAACCCTACAACTTTTTCCTGGCCTTATTTTACAAAAATAAAGGTTCCTACAGGTGCTGAAAAATAATGTCAATAACGCTAAACCGAACCTCCTAACTTTTATTATTACCGTATAGTTTGCAAAACGGATAATAAATCGTTTGGGTTAGCTCATTTTTGTTATTTTATTTTTGATTTTTTGTTTTTTATGTTATAATGCGTTTAGTTTACTCGCCGGGTCAATTAATGTTTGTAGGTCACCCTGCCTGCTGCTGTAATTAACCAAAGATTTTATCCAGACCTACACGATATCTAGATCTTGGGTCATGTAGATTTATTGTAATAAATCCAAACGGAACAGCTTGTGCTTGAGCAAAAAAGTTTTTAAACTTAATCATGTCTATATCCCCTGAACACCAAGTATAATAAATATTCTGTAAAGTATAATTATCTACTCCATTAAACACAACCAAAATATTGCAGTTGTCTCTGATCACTTTAGGTATTTGTGTATAACGCTGAGTGACGTATATAACATCTGTATTCTTGTGTCTACCTCGAGAAAATATTCTAGCTGGATTTGTTTGTCTGTCCAACATAACATCATCGTACACCACTAAATTATTAATAAATCCATCTAGGTCATCTATAGATGGGGCTTCATCAATATCGGTGATAAAATCAACCACATCATCACCATCTTCATTCAGCAATTTTGCATTTTCATTAAAATCTTTAAGTTCTTCGTAACAGTGTTGATCATCTACAGATGGTGCTACTAAACACAGTTTACTCCATTTTAACCATCGCATTATTAAATTTAATAATAGTTGTGTTTTACCTGATCCAGATGGACCTATTATAATCATTCTTATCGAATTTGGTAATGCTGGATGATGCTTCACTGGCTCCTGTTTTCGTGTCGCCGAAAAGTCAATTATATCCATATAATAAATAATATGGATCTATATTGTGTTCGATGTAGAGCATCTACACCCACTGCTGAATTAACAACGATAACAACAAAAAATAAACGACGTGCTCTGACGGGCAAATGTGTAAAATGTGGCACGAAGAAATACAAATTTGTCAAAACAAAGACAGGTGGAGATATTGCCGCTTTATTAGGAAAATTACCAGGAACTCCGTGGGCTAAATACCCCGGTGAGAAACATATTACTGGATATAATTATTGTGGTCCTGGAACTCGACTTGATATCCGACTTGATGATCAAGATCAACTAAGATCAGGAGAGTATCTAATAAATAAGATTGATCAAGCTTGTCATGTTCATGACTTTGCGTAGAAAAGTAAAGATTTACAACAAAGGCATCTCGCAGATGTAAAATTGATTCATGCATTAAATTCTATACTTAATAAATCTGTTAGAGAAAAACTCGCTAGTTTTCTAGTAAAATCCGCCATGAAAAGTAAAATAATGTTAGGGGCTGGTAATTACTTATATAAATATTATAATGGAATCCATTTATTATAGTCCAAGAGGATATTGGAGAGGTAGATCAGCTATTAGTAAATTATCTGAAGCAGCAAAGTTTCACGTTCTGTTGCTGCAGCGTGGTTAGCACGACAGGCAATATGGCAAATTTATCTACCACCACCTAAAAAAATTCAATATGCACATTTTGATGTCAGCGTCCCTAATGAGGTTCATCAAGCAGATATCTTATTTTTACCACACGATACCATTAAAATTGGTAAACGTCAGTCACGCACATACAAATACACATTAACTGTCGTTGACGTTGCAAGTAGATATAAAGAAGCGGAACCATTATCAACAAAGACAGCGTCTGAAGTTGCATCTGCGTTTGAACGAATTTATCAGCGAGGACCTTTGCGATGGCCACAATTATTACAGGTTGATCCTGGCAAAGAATTTCTCGGTGCAGTATTATCGTTGATGAAGAAACATAACGTTAAAATCAGACAAGGACATACTGAAATTCATCGTGATCAGGCAATTGTTGAACGATTTAATCCAACACTTGCTGAGCGGTTATTTGGATACCAGTATGCGAAGGAAATATCTACTAACTTTAAGTCCGATGAGAGATCTCGTGAATGGGTTGCGAGGTTACCAAGTGTGATAGCTGCGTTAAATAACGAAATTACTCGTTCAACTTCCATGAAACCTTCTAATGCAATTACAAAAAAATATATACCCCGTAGCAATGACAGACAACAACCTCAACCAGTATTAGGTAATGTAACTGTAAGATATTTATATGAACCTGGCGAACTTGAAGGTGGTAAAAAAAGAGCAACCGATCCTATCTGGAGCGTGACTACACATACAATTTCTAGCGTGGTAAGATCTACTGGTAGACCTCCAATCTACAGATTAGATTCTACTGCCCCTCAACGTGGATTTGTACGTGAACAATTACAGGTAATTCCTAAAGACACACAATTACCACCACATACAATTACATAACCAAAACCTCTACGTCGATTGCATTCAAGACAGGTCAGCATCACATTATTACGTGTATGACCAAGATCACTATTAATTCTGTCTACGATAAATTGTCTTGGCTTATTATTCGAATATTGCCATAACATTACTGCGTTACAGCTTGCACAATGATTATTCTGTCGTTGTTTTAGTGTTATAATAAATTCAGCATCAATATCAAAGTCACGATTATTTTTTTTGTCACATTGCTTATAACCAGATAGTTTTTTCTTATTACGTCATTATTGATAGTTTGATCATTATTTTCTGTAAAATTCATAATAACCCCATGTAGTTGAGATATTCTTCTGACTCTAGAAACTGCGAGATAGACAAAATTTGACCATTCGATCCGATCATCTATAATCCAGATATTTGTATCAGAAATAGTTAACCCCTGTGACGAGTGAATAGTTATAGCATATCCTAACGTCCACGGTGATTTATTCATATTCAGCGCATTCTCAACAACATTAATATCGACTAAAACAATATCATTCAAGACAAGATTCTGTATTCCACCACCAGGAATTTCAACATCAATATTCTGTCGTCGAGTATCTGTTGGGCGATAACATAATGGTACAGGTAGATCTGAAAACTTTTCTTTATGTAACAGAAATAATTTCTCCTGTAGTTCATCACGAACTATCTTTCTACTTGCAACTATTAAATCAGCGGGATTCCATAAATTTAGAAAATCATTCATAGAAGTCTCTGGAATTACTCCTCGCATTATTTCACATTGTACTCTGTCTGGCTGAAGTCTGATTAACCTTTTAAATTCCTTCAGCGGTTCATCAATAGCTCTATGGTCATCATTTATTTCTTCATAATAATCTACGTTATTCTTCAGCCATTCATGTGGAGACTGTCCAATAAAGGGTGGTGGTTGACCATGATCACCACACATTATTACAGCAGTATTCTTTGTTAATAGCCATTCAAGAAATGTTTTTAATATTTCTAACGACACCGTGCATATCTCGTCCCATATAATATATTTAGGTATATATTTCTCACCCATTCGTTCAGGAGTCCATGTGTCTCCACACCATCTAAAGAAACTATGATAAGTACACGATTTTACTCCTCGCTCTTTTATTTCTCTGGCTAATTTATGTGTCGGTGTCAAAACAATTATATCTGAATTATTATTCATGAATAATTTAATCACACGTGTTGTTTTACCTGACCCTCCACACCCATTAAGATAAACGGTTTTATGTCTAGCCACAGGATCATATACAGATGGTGCTGATGATTTGATATTGATTATTATTTTTGTAATATATTTCCTTAATTTCAACGTCGGCAGATTCAGAATAACTAAGTATAGTTTCTTGTTTTATTCTCCATGATCCCCATTCACCATTACCAAGTAGCGGTTTTAACAAATTTGTATATTTTTTATTTATGTAAAACGAATCCGTTGCTACTCTGACAGCATCACGAGAAAATCTATTTATCATAGACATTAGATTTAAAGAAACATATGCCAACATAGATGATCTTAAATGAGTAAATTGCGGTGAGTCACCATCAAGATAACTCACAATTGTACCTAGTTTGGTTCCGTCTGACAAATAAACATTGCTACGATTTATAAATGTATTTTTTTCTGTTGTATCGGCGAGTATAAAATCGAGTTCAGCATCGTCCATAATCAATCTTGTACAGTGTCTTTTATGATCATAGGCTCCTACTTGAGTAAATTTACCAATTATCTTTCTACCAAGATCTTTTGCAAGTTTTTCATCATGCTCGTCCCTGCATTTACGTATATTATTAGTAATTTTAATAATGTCATCTTCATTAAGATTAGGAAATTCTTTCCTGGTATCATCAATATTAAAACTATTTGGTTCTGGTAACCAAACTTGCTTCTGTGGACTATACGATATAATTGCTTCACTCACCTGTAAAAATATTAAAATTCCAGCATCAAGCTTATATCGTAATAGTACTATTGGAACCCAACATTTTTCTGAAAAATGTCTTCCAAACCAAGCATAAGTAATCGGATGGAGATTTTCTGCAAACTCAAATGATTCTACATAAGCAAATCCGGTTAAGTCAAAATCTGGTAAAGGTCCGTTTATCGCAACCCTGGTCATCTCGTGTGATGGATGTCCGAATCTCTTAAAGTATTCAGAATATTCTCCGTGTCCAAGAAAACTTCCAGGATAACACGCTACCATATCAACGGATATAACGTCATTATACTTATATTTGGTATTCCACAATCCTCCGTGTCCATATTCTACACAGCTTTTATGAATATCTTCAAGAAATTCCGATCGCGTTGGTTTCCATAAATTTTTTTCCTGAGCGAAATGAGCCGCTACAGATGGAACTGTAAAACAATTATTTAATAATTGTCTAACTTTGACATCGTCTGAAGTATATTTCAGCGCAAGATGTTCCATTTCTACATTAAGAGATTCTGTACGGTAAATATCACCATTAGGCCGTACAAACTGATCGTAATGATCATATTCTGAACTTTGAAATAACCAAACCGATACAGGGTCACTTTTACTGATATTTTTGATAAAATCAAATATATGTCCATCATAAAATTTAACCGCTCTATCTCGTGGAAATATTGTTACTGCTGAGGTCCACGCATGCGAATTATGATCAATAATATCTATCGGAATTCCATTTTTTATGTATTTTGGTTTATATAAAACATCTCCTGTCAGCGTCTTTACTGTTATTGGAAATCTTAATTTCTTTTCAAGATCAGCAACATCTCTGATAGATGCTCCAGTATCTTTAACTGATTCTGCCCACGTATTTCTTTTTTTACGCCTTAAATCTGTTAAACCATTACCACGTATCGCATTTATGAAATGTTCTGTAACTCGTTCAGCTACACAGTTTATTCTTGACTCTGACAATTTCATCGGCTTTAGATTATTGACGTCAGGTTTATCATTAAGCGGATATATTGCATATACAACTGCAGTAACTGGATATGCACGTTCATAATATGGCTTATCAACACCGGTTAGTATTCCGGGCTTAGATTTATTATTCAAGAGAACAATATTATTTCCTGACTGTATGCGGACTGGATCACGCTTGTCACGAATAATCCAAGTATCTTCTTCTGTATTTACAATAAATTTTATTAAAATAAAATATTTTTGATCATCAAGGTGATTAATAATTATTCTTCCTCGTTCGTCATTCATCATATTAGTAACATTTCCGACTCTGAATGTTGACCATGTATGAGCCGCACCATCATTACGAAATTCATTCTTTGCTTCACGGATACGTTCGGTTACATCCTCATCCGTTAATGCCAGATCTTGTATCAAAGTACTAAATTTATATTCTGATAGTATGTCAAGATCGAATCTAGCTCTTTTAGGTTCAACTGCAGATAATTCGTTCATATAATTAAGACAAGTATTTAAATTAAAATTTTAGTATATATAATGCTTGAAACAAAAAACAAATGTGTTTGGCTCAAAATTGGATATACTTCTCCTTGTAATAAATCGTGCATGAACAAATACTGCGGAAATCATGCGCAAAGTATCAAAAATGGAAATACAGGACCAATACCATGTATTCAATGCGGTGTTGGAGTCAGAGGAAAAACTCAATTGTGTCTAAAATGTGGCGGAAAAAAATACAGAGAACTAAAACAATATTATGACAAAAAAATAATACATCGTCAGGTAAATCTCCTATACAAACCGTAGAAGATTATCTGGTTAGATTTCAAAACAATGATTTAGACAAATAATATTATTATATAAATGGAGCAAAAAGAATTTGTGAAACATCCAGTATATGCAAATTATGAAGCATCCCGAGATGGTGTAATCAGACACTGCAGGTTGAAAAAACCAGTCGGTAATCTTGATATATTTGGTTATTTTAGATTTCGTGCTGGGAAAAATAAACATTATTACTCACATAAATTCATATTCGAATGTTTTCGTGGAGTAGTTGAAAATGGACTTGTAGTTGATCACATTGATGGAGATCCCAAAAATAATCGGTTATCTAACCTGCAAGCTATTACACAGAGTCAGAATACTGCACGTGGAAATACTGGAAAATGTAGAGTATTCGGAAAGAGAGCTATTAAATCCATGAATATACAGACAGGACAAGGAATAAATTTTCCATCAATGTATGCGGCTGCAAAACATTTTGGTATTTGCATGCCTTCAGTACAACATGTCGCAAATAAAATATACAAATCAGCATATTCATTCAAATACGATCAGCGGGTAATATTTGAATATATCTAACTCTGTACTCTTAATAAATAAATTGTATATAGTTCGACTCTATATTTTGCCATGGGTACCTTCACCGTCGCTGCTCTCAGTGTCACTTTCATTTTTGACAGAATCAAATAACATAATCTTCCTTAATTGCATTACACGATTGTCCACAATCTTCTTTTTCTCGTATTTACGAGATAGTTCGGATCTGATATTTTCGATCGAACGTGCAAGAGGCGCAAATAGCTTTACCTGCTTTTCATTTACCACTGCCAAAGATTCTAACATAGACTGATAGATTAATTTTACGAATTTATAATTGGATGGTAATGTGTATTTATTGTCAAATTTTCTTTGTTTTAATATTTCATAATCGCATAATATTTTTTCAGGATCGAGATTATCAGAGAGATTTATTCCGTTATGTTTTAATTTTTTAATAGCAGAAATAATATCATTAATATTTTCTTGGTTCATTATATAATAATTATTTCTTTAAAATAAAAAATAATATCAGTCTCTGAATAATTATTGAAATAAAAAATGTAGTCCCCATAACCCCATGTGAACCCCTAGGTTGCCATATGACATCCTAGCAGGATCAGAAGGTCAGGGGACTGTTTTTTGAGGACGGTACAAACACATAATTGTATGATTATGATTATATATACATATGATTATGATTATGGTTATGATTATATTTTTTGCAGACGGCACAAACATAAACTTAATTCTAAGAACTTAATTCTAAGGACAGCACAAACCCCATGTGATCCCCTAAGTTGTCAAACAACATCTTAGCAGGATCAGAGGTTACATATAAACTTATCCTAATGAATATATGATTGTATGGTTATGAAATATATACAAATGGTGATGACGGGGGAATCTTGTCTACGTCCAACAGATTTTGTACACTCTCCCCCCATACAAAACCCCGGGGAGTGCAAAAAGTACACCCACCACAAGGGTGTATGATAGGAGAGTGTATTTTGTCTGTTGTGGATTTCGAGGAAATGCTCCGGGTTACCCCAATTAAATAGCATCCGTCGCCAAATGCAAGATAAAATATCTTTAGCATTTTTGGAGATTCGAACACACGAGAGTCTGCACAACTTCGATCTACATCCAACCGTCTTACCACTTCGGCCATCGCTCTCTTATCAATAATACAGTTAAATTTAAGTATATAAAAAATATTTGCGCTATCTCACAGGACTTGTATTACTAATAGAATGTAGAACTGTATTTCAATTTTTCAAAATTCATAAAATAATTGCACGCATGAGTTATAGTTCGTTAAGGTAACAGACAGACGGACTAATACGCTATACACGTATATACAACTGGGTTTGTACAGGTAACGACGTAGTAGTAAGGGAAATAATCGTTTAATTTACTCCGCAGAGAGAGATAGCCGAGTTATCTCGCTTTATTATATATACAATTCCTTTAATCATAGGAATTGATTATTATTCATATATTTACTCATCAGATTATTTTTTTGCCCCTGATTAATTAATCAGACGTTCTACGAGCGTATATACAAATTAATATTAAGAGACTCTCCTCGTAGATCCAGAATGTTTCCTGTCTGGTCAGTAAGTTTGAAATTTATTCTTGATAATAATGGATTATGTACACGTAGATAAACTGGATTAATTGGCTCAGATACAATTAACCACCCGGGCGGATCTTTAGGACTGAATGTATATAGTATATACCCCTGTTGGGCCTGGTTAGACTTTGAAAGATCTACTTGATAACTGTCATCAATTACGTCACATACTAGATTGACCGCGATCGTAGATGTTATATTAACAATACCAGGTGAGATATGGCGACCTCCACCATGTGGATCATTATTATATTTAAGAATAGTTGGTGTGGGTATTAATTTTTTCCATGAATCACATATTCTTTTAAAATGTTCATCAATAAGATCATTAACTGACTTCTTTAGCTCTTCAGAGTTAAATCCAGGAATTACAAATGTTGGTAGCTGTTCTTCTGTGATTCCATAATATTTAAGAAATACTGTTTTAAATAAGCGTTTATAGCTTACTCGCTGAATAGGATCATCTTCATTAACTATATAAGTACTAAGAAATCTATCTACCGGTACGTTTAATGTTTATCTCTGTCAACGATAGCCTTATTTACATATTCTAAGCCTGATGCAGCCTGATTCAAATGTTGTATTGTTTCAATTATTTGATTTTTTAAGTCATCGTTGTAGGAAGTGCTGATGCTGGAAAATAAAGTTCTTAGATCATTAAGTATACGTCCGTGTTCAGATTTAATTGGTCTTGATTTTGAGTTAATTTCTTCAACATTAATTGTTGCTATTCTTGTTGTACCTTTACCCCGAACGAAATCTATAAAATGATTATACTGTGCATAACCACGATAAGCATCCGGAGTCTCTATAAACGGATAAGTTTTTCGATATTCTGGAGGTTTTATAAATTTTTTAACATCTATGACGATATCAGATCGTTGTGGTTCTGGTGGTCCTTGATAAACCGGTGGAACTTCAGGCCATCCTAATACTGATTTAATCGAACTTTGATAAATATCTACAGAGTAATCAGGGGAATTTATTTCAATAACCGCAGATAGTGTTGGTTCGTAGACAGTAATTGCTATTTTTGATTCTTTTCCTGTAATAGATTTAATTCTGCGTTGGAACTCATCATTAATCTGTTCTATTTGATAACTGCCCGTTGGAATAGCAACTACTTGCCAATCAGGAGTTCCATCAGGCTTATTCTTATTGGTAAATACTAATGAATTATTTGGCTGTAGTCCACCAAATGGTTTTGATCTAATATTGGGCCAGCTATAATAAACCTGTAACTGTGCTAATGCTATTTCTTTTGCTGGAATTGATGTTGGAAAGTTGACACTAAACTCAGGATTGGTCGAACTTAACAATATCATAGTGGTTTTTGACGGAGTCGTATTAGTGACGATTTGTTGAGGTAAGTCTCTGTCTGTCATTATTATTATTGTTGTTATTTAATTCATTAAAATCATTAGCGATCAGCTTAAAAGCGTCATCATAGGTTTTCATCATCATCGCGAATTCAGTATCGGATATTTCACCATCACTAACACACGAAGAAATGTACAAAGATAGTTTAGAGCATGCCTCTGCCACTGTATGTAATTTAATCATATAATCGTGCAATTTAGCATTTGTACAGGTATCTATCTTTTTGGTTATAATACCGAGAACACCAGCAATAGTCGTTGATGCTGAAACAATGATGGTTATAACAGTAGGTGCTGTCATCGTCAATGTTGATAATAATAATCCTGTTCCAGCAATAACAGCAGAAACCGAGTAAACAACTACATCAATAACAACTATACGCCTTTTGTATTTTTTTATTTTCGTGTTATAATAATCAATAAAATTATTTAGTTTAGTCAGACGCTCACATATCTGATTGCATCTGCAACGTTGAACGTCGATGCGAGACTGAGGTTGATCCATTATTGTTATATTAAGTGACTAATTGCGGTGTTTCAGCTACAAATTCCAAACACCACCAGAAAGACGTTGTGGTTATTGTTTGATCATCTGCTTCCAGTAAAAATATTTCTTCAGCATCTTTATTTAACACTATAGATACAACTCCAGAGAAAGCATCTGTTGAATGACGCCACGGAAATGTTGTAGTATAAATTTTAAACTTTGCAGAGCTAAAGATAGACAGTCTATAAACACCAGTAACCTCCGCGGTATATTTAATAGTGTTATTTTGCTGTGACCATGTTGTTAATCCTGATGCTACTGTATATACGATATTTTTAATTTGTCTGTGTGGAATTTTAATCAGATTAGTTTTTTGAACAATACTAGGTATTCCACTGACAATATCATTGAGTTTTGTGTTAACGTCGGAGAGTTTTATGTCAACGGTTGGTTGTTCCCCCAAAAAATCTTTAATGGTTTTGTTTACATTTCTACGAAAATTTAAAAAAGTTTGTACGTGATTAGTAAAAGTACCATTGAGTGTGGTCATTTCATTATTGATTGTAGCTAGCGAAGTTGTTATAGGAATGTTGCTATCGTCTACATATTTCTTCGTCGCAGCATCAAAATCATATTCTGGTGTTCTAAGATTGTTAATACCATTATTATTCATGTTGAGAAATGCACGCATTATACCGCCGTTGGTCAATACGTATTTAGATTCTTGATCGTCGACGTATTTCTTTGTTGCGGCGTCTGTATCTGCGGTTGGGTTTCCAAGGTCTATAATTTTATTTTGATTCATAATGATGCTACCCCTGAATGAATCACCAGCTTTCTTAATATAATCGCTGACTGACGTACCGGAATCTTGTATTTTACCCTGATCAGTAAAAGTAACTATATTATTAACCACCGCATTAGGAACTCGTATAAGTACATCTGGCAGTTGTATATTAATAGTTTTTAATCGTCCTTCCTTATCCTGAAAACAACTACTTCGTTTTGATCCACACTGGTTATGTTTAATAAATCATCAATCTCATTTCTGAGCTGATCGAGAGTTGCGTATTTAGATAAATCAGCTTGCTGCTGACCTTTACCACGAGAAGATCTTCCGTAAATGTCCACCATTATATTTACTAATGTCTGTTTAAATGTGACGTCGTAGTATATTCATGTACAACTTTGTGAGGTGGTTTTGTTGATTTTGATACAGCATCAAGTACGTTAAGTACTTCTCGACCACATATTGGTGGATCAGTTAATGTTTGTGTAGGTAACGTTGAATACCATATTGGAGTACTTTGATAGCCGCTAATATACTTTAAGAATTCTTTTGGTGGAGCTAGTCCATATGAATCAAAATAAATAATTCCACGTGGATCAATTGCATATCCGACCCAATGTGTGCCTGGACCAGAGTTTTCATCGAGATTAATAATACCGGTTTCAATATTATTTGGTTGTTTCGGTAATTGATCACGCATAAAAACTCCTCTAAAATTTTTTATTTTTAATTTTTAGCAGCATCTAGTAAATCAAAATTGGACATAGGAGATATTAGTAAACTGTCCCTGGTAATCTTAGGCCTTTCCGTACCATGAATGTGGAGTCCCTGGTAATCTTAGACCCCTTCCCTTTTTTTTGATTCCCTTTCCTGTTGCTTTCTTTAATGCCATTCCAGCAGCGGTTCCAACGACGCCTAATGCAGCTGCTTTTGCAACAGCTGGGGCTGCAGCGGCAATTAATGCTGGTATAGCAGCAAGAAGTGGAAATATACCACCCGTCTTAATGATGTCTTTAATGGCATCCGCAGAAAGATTAAGTTTTGTACCTTTATTTGATTTTTTGGCTTCATTGAAATGCCTGAGCTGACGTTCTGTAAGAGATAATTTATTTGAACCGCTCATCTGCTCTTTCTTTAGCAATATTTTTAATCCACAGTTATTTTTTGATGCTGATTGTATCCTTTTAATCTGACCAGGAGTCAGACTAACACTAACGTGATTATACGACATTATAATATTCATAAACGATCTCATTACATGTTTTCTACTGGAGCATCAACGACTCTCATTCGTCCACCAATACCTTCAAGTAACATTGATTTATCGCTGAGTATAACAGCAATTGCTCTGTAATTGGCAATAGCTCCTATTGTCACACGAGCTCGAAAGTATATATCGACTACTGACTGTCTGGTTAAATCTAAATGTTCGAGCGAAAAGTAATAAATCGGATATAGGGTTGTAAAATCCAATTGTGATATTTGTAAACCAGTATCAATATTTTGATCACGTCCCATGAACGTCATCAGACGATGATATGCACGTGCTACATGATTTTGCTCGAAATTCAGTAATATATCCTCAGATGGTTCTTGATGTCCATTTATTCTTAAAGAAACCTCAGAAACACCAAGATTGTCAAATATCATAATACTACGTGTTTGACTATCCACCCGTGCAGCATCTTGAAATGCAATAAATATATGTCGTGGCGCAGAAACACCTTGCTGAGAAGCTATTTGCCATGTAAATAAACCATTAATATTACTCTGAACAGCATCTGTGGTCATTGTTAACCACGATAATGCTGATTTACCACCTTGACTCATAAAAGCAAGTAACCGATCTTCTTCAGGTACTGTTGGAGTCATCACTGGCATCCATAATGAAAGTTTTGTCAGAATTACTCTACCAGGATCACCAATAGGTCGCCATAATGCATCGTTGTCGGTTGCTTTTCGTACAAGTACAACCGTATGTTTGGCTCCAAAAATAACTTTTCTGACGTTTCTGCAAAATCCAAATATATGTGAAAGTGGAATTGAACATGAAAATGTTCTCCTGTCACCTTTTAACATTGATCGACGTGCTGCAAATCCTAAGTTGAAATTGGGATTAACACTTTGCAACAACGAAAATTCAGCACCAGGCCGTGCTATCATTTCCGCTGGTTGTGGATCGGATGCAGTATTCCGTGGCGTTTGTACTAAATTATGCTGTCTGTTATCAGGGTGGTCAGAAGTATCCTTCGCAAACATTATTGATGGACAACTGATCTTGAATAATCGTCGCTGTATCGTGCTAGACCAAGTATTGTCGTTGCAACATCAACGTCCTTCTGAATTGATTCAATATTTTTTCCGTCAATCATGTACGTTGCGCTATCAAATAACGCCATAATACCATTATTAACAAAACCAACCCTAACATCAGTTCCATATGCTACTGGTGCTGCAGGAGCAGCGTTATTTAAAATTTCACCTTCTACCTCAATAAACGCCTCAGCGGGTAGGAAATACCTACTTGTATCCTGAACCTGTAGTTCAATTCGTCCACGCTGATCTGGAATTCGAGCGTCATAAGAATAATATTGATAATCACGCATAGACTCATCTTTAAGTACTGGTACGTCCATGTCAAATGCTGGATCAGATATGCGCTTGAACATCTTTATTATAATTATTATCGTCTAAAACGAAGACCACTTCCTGCTATCAGACTAGCGGTTATATTTTTTTTCTTTTTCTGACATTGGTACATCAGCCAACTCTGCTAGTTTTTGATTAGCAACTTGATTTATTATTTTACTGACATTTGCAGGCATTACTTCAGTACTAGGTAATTTTACCGGTGGTTGAGGTTTTCGTCGTATTAATCGTGCTAGTCTATCTTTGATCGCTGAAAATGTTTTACCAGCGAGATTACCCATAGCACCAATACCTTTTTCACGAACAACATCAATAGCTTTCATTCCCAGTTGCTTTGCGATCGGTATTGCTTTTGGGGCTATCCTTCTAAATAGACCCTGAACAACATCACCTAGTCCATCTCCGTAGGTTGTTTTGTATACTGGTAATCGTGAGTTTATTACCCTGACCATGGTTGGTCCACGTTGAGTACCGTGTACGATCATTTTATTATAGTAATTGTATTTAATTACGTACTTAGTCACTATAGTAGTCATCGGCAATTTCATTAATAAGAGACTGATAAACATCAACGTCCATGATACCGCCAGTAAATAATCGTCAGCAAATATCGGCTACTTCATTAATTATTTCTGGAGAATTATTACCAGCTCGTTTTCCTCCGATGAGTATTTCTAGTCGTCCAACATCGGCAAGGACGTTATTAGGACATAGAGTAAAATCACCTCCAGTAGAAAGACCGCTTCCAGTATAAGGTTTTATAAAATCCGAAGAAGGATATCTTTCTCTTCTTTCTTCTTCTTCTTTTTCCATTCTTTCTATCCTTTTTTTCTTCTTTATATCTTCTTCTTTGTTCTTTCTCCCATTCATCGAGTTCTGTACTAATGGGAGCCTGTAGCCGTTTTCTCTCCTCCCTTTTGCTTGGTGTTTGTGATTTTGGAGATTGTATCAATTGCTGTGATAGTGGTGGTAATATTTGTGTCAATTGTTGTGGTGGTGATACTTGTTGTGGTAGTGGTGGTAGCAATGGTGATGGTGGTGATCTAAATCGTGATTGTTTTTGTGGTCTTGGAGATTGTGGCAATTGTTGTGCAATATAATCCTTTATCTTATTTTTATAGTCAATAAAATCTGAATCGTTTTTCCGAATTTGATTAACGTTATAGCGTATACGATATATCCATTTGTACCAAGTATCCTCATTTGCTGGATCATCAACAAATTCAGATTTTAAAAATTGGTTTTGATTATAATAACCTCTCACAGCAATATCAATTAATTTTAGATCATCAACTTTTCTAATAAAATTAATAGATTCTTCAGTAAACTTATTGACAAGATTAACCCTGGCTCTTGCTTCTGGTTTTTTTCTTGATTCCGGTATACGATCTTTTATATCTCCAAGGGCTTGGTCAATACCTTCAAGTATTTCTTGCATTGGTTGAGCAGCAGCTATTTCAGCTGGAAGTTCTCGTAGAATCTTTTTTGTTTTCTTAGTTCTTTCTGCTATTTTTCCAGTTGCCTCTGCAATTTTCTCAGATACTGGAAGAAGAGGTTTAGTTGTCTCTGTAATAGTTTTAAATAATTGTCTTGTATCCTCTTCAAATTCAACATGAGATTCCTGACGTTCTTGTAATTGTTGCTTGACAGCATCACGAACAGGTAAATATTTTCTAATTGCCTCTAATCGCTCTCTTGCTAATCTAGCTGAATGTGGTTCGCCAATGACGACCATTATTAATAATATTTATAATAATTGTTTAAATTACAGCAGCAGGCAGGGCGGCCGACAAAAATTAATTGACCCGCGAGTAAACTAAACGCATTATAACATAAAAAACAAAAAGTCAAAAATAAAATAACAAAAATGAGCTAACCTAAAACGATTTATTATCCGTTTTTTCAAACTATATGGTAATAATAAAAGTTAGGAGGTTCGGTTTAGCGTTATTGACCTTATTTTTCAGCTTCTGTAGGAACCTTTATTTTTGTAAAATAAGGCCAGGAAAAAGTTGTAGGGTTCACCCTGCCTGCTGCTGAAGCTATTGCTAGACAGGGCGGTTCCATGAAAACATCTCGGTACACAGCAGGGAATCGCACAACCAGATTTTGATGAAAATTAACTGATCAATACTGAGTAAATTATACTTTGAGGGACGGAATACAGTTAAACGAAACAAGCTTCCATTGTAAGCTTTGTGGTGTTTTAACGCTTGTGTAGACCTGCCTGCTAATAAAGGATATAGCGCCATTGCCAACCTTGCCCCCTCCAACCACCCGCAGTCCATAAGTGTGTAAGGCCAATATGTAACATAAACTGTGTGAACGAAAAATACCGCGCAACAAAGAATTTTAATGGAAGAAAATGCGTAACTACTTATAGCTGTACCTACCTTGTGGAAATGGTATTTTGGGGAAAGGGCATTGTATCAGCGCTGCAACTTGGGAATAATCGTGGCTAGGTTTGCAGTGTTTCAGGCATTACTCATAGACAGGCCGCGAATCTACCGCGGCATTGGTTATGTGTACCAGTTTCATCGCCTCCTCCCTCTACTGGTGCGGCAGCTAGTTTTTCTCGCATTCTCATTGGTTTGGCGACCACAAATAGGTTTCCTCTTATTTATTCCAGCCGCCTTCAGATGCAAATAAAAGTTGGGAATAGATCAGCAGTAGACTGAGTAAGCTGATTCAATTCTGGAATTTCTGAGATGATATCAGCGATCTCAACAATTTTTTTTTCTTCACACAAAATGCTTGCCGCAGTGTCTTTGCTAGGTTGCACAGTACTTGTGTCAGTAGACTCAGTCTTTCTTATTATTAACTATGCAGCGGTTGGGGAGGCGATGATGACGTCCATTTGTGTGACTGAGCGCATGAAATGAAGTAATCAAAACACAGCCTAGCACTAAGTGTCAGGTTTATCCGCGTCATTACGAAGCGCAGTTGCTCTTATCGCAGAGTACGCCCCCCCCCCCCATGAGGCATATGTGGACTTTTTCAGACATGTATTTGTTCATTTCTTTCAAACACACGATGAACTTCATCTTCATCGATACCACCATCATGCTAGGTTAAACTGGAATTTATTCCATAATTTTCTTTTGCGCACCTCGTGTATTTCGTGTCCAGCTTAGAAACCCAGAAGTGTACTTGGATGAGAATTAATTACTAGGTCAACACGCGCGTTTTGTCTGTTGGGCTCGAATGCCTATATCACTGACTATTTAGCGTCATGTTTTGGTGACGTGATAGGTCAGTATGGTATAGGGCTTGATGCGTACATGCAAGGCGATGCGTACATGCAAGGCAATAGGTGCCGTTTACTCGCGGACTTCGGTTCGTATCTTCGTAGAGTACGAATTAAAAATTCTGTAACCTGTATGGTAATGTTATTTGTTCGTATTTATAAAATGTTGTCAATATTATTGCCCATTCTCTTGTGGAATCCAAGGGTAGCACTTTCCGTTCTGTTTGGTGAATATTTGTAATTCTGTGTGTGTGTGTGTGTGTGTGTGTGTGTGTGTGTACACTACTACTATTAATATTAATACTATTAAATAATGGCGGTCGTATTTTGCTGTTGTATCACCATTATTGTTAAAGAAGAGGACTATCTCTTGGCAACTATGCATTCAGCCATATTTTATAGAAATTAAGAAACGTATAGCAGATGTGGACGG
>JAECUM010033781.1:0-25078 GCA_016617855.1 Megalonaias nervosa
ATGTAAAAATGGTATACCATATAGCCAGGCCAAAAGATAATGATGCATTATTTCAGATGATTGTCAATTACAAAATTCGTTGAATGAATTAGAAACATATTTCCAAAATAGAAATTATCCTACACATATAATTTATTCTGTGCTGAACAAGCCTGTAATCTTACTCAATGTGAGGCTTTAAACACAGCAAAATGTACAATAAAGAAAAATATAATTCCTTTCACAATACAATATAACCCTTCATTACCTAATATAGGCCTTATAATTAATAAATACTGGAGTCTCTTAAATTTATCAAATAAAAACAGCGCAAAATCACTTTACAGAAATAAACCAATTCTTGCTTATAGAAGACCCATGAATTTGTAAGATTTTCTAATTAGAACTAAACAGACAGAAAATAAAAAAGACGATTTTCATCATCTAAATGTAACAGACACTGCTGCTCTCAACAGTAGCACTAATACAAAACAGGTATTCTCTCTACATTGTGTCACTAACTGCATATCAACTGATGTGATTTATTTGATAACCTGTAAAAAATATAACATGCAATATGTTGGACAAACACTTCAACGAGTTTCTGAGAGAATGAATAATCGTCACTTTCATATAAAAATTACAGAGATCCTTAGTTTTCCTCTAATATTTCAACACATTTTAAAACCGATAATCACTCTCTACTTGATTTTTCTTTCATGCCAATAGATATTGTGCATAGAGACATGAACAGACTCATAAAAGAAACTTGTTGGATTCATAAGTTAGATACTTTGTATCCTAATGGCCTTAATACCAATGCACTGTATAAAATTGTATAAAATATTTTTTTAAATTGATTAATTGTATATCCTTTATAACAATATAATTTTTTGTATGACTGTTTGTCTCTATTTTATTTTATTATTTTAATTTCTGTGCAAGAAATTCTGACCATGGACCTATCAGTCCCCAGACTATCAGCTACTAGTATCCAAGTGTAGTGTACCTATAAGTTTGATGAAACTTGGGTACATGTAACTTTATTTATTATGCTAATGCAATTTTATGTCCAAGACCTTGATCACAGACTCCAAATCAGCTGCAATTAAGAATAATGTATCTGTAATGTTCATAAAAATTGGGGAAACTTTTGGAAAGTGACCTTACATCATATGGAATTAAAAATCACAATTTTAGTGACATTGATGTTTCAGCAATGGACTTAAATGTAGATTACCTATGAAGTTTGATAAAACTCGATCCAGGAAACTTAATGAATATAATTCAAATATTGTACAATGTTGGTTTTAGTGATCTTGCCTTTTAACCTTTAGTCTTGAATCAAATATGGAGCTGCCCCTGCACAATTACAGTCTGCCTATTAAGTCTGATGAAATTTAAGCCAAGGATATTAGAATTATCCGCCAAAAGGATAATCAGATATTTGGTTTCAGTGACCTTGGCCTTGGACCTAGCAGCCCATGAAATCACCAGACTTCTGCCTCTACCTATGCTTAAGGCACATACATGGTTTGAAAGAAGAAAATACCAATGCAAATTAAAGTTGTCATATGGAAACCATCCTGCCTACAAATAGACGGACACAGATGTACATCACTGTTGCAATGTCTTGCAGACATACACAAACACATACAAACAAATTCACATGCCTCTGGTTACAGAGATTATAAAAAACAAAGCAAATATTGGTTTTAACAAATGGTTATGCTAATGAGTAGGTGGTATACAGTCTCTGTTATTCTGAGAGCATAACTGGTTCATTGTGGATACTGAACAGCAAGCTATGCCATTATTCTGGGGGTTAACTGCTGGATACTGAATGGCAAGCTATGCCATTATTCTGGGGGTTAACTGCTGGATACTGAATGGCAAGCTATGCCATTATTCTGGGGGTTAACTGCTGGATACTGAATGGCAAGCTATGCCATTATTCTGGGGGTTAACTGCTGGATACTGAATGGCAAGCTATGCAAGATACCAATATAGAGACATTTCTTCAACATACTTATATTTAAACCTCATTAAAGCAACCAGGACTACTATCACCAATGATTCTTTTTACCTGATTGCTATAAAACAAGGGCTAATTACAAATTTAATTACTGGCAAACAATTTAGATAAAGTCTTGTCAGCACATGAACATGGACAGCGCATTTTATCATTTTATGTATACACACTGACAAGCAGACTACACAAGCTATAACATTAGTCCCAGCAACATCACATAAAATAGCAATTAAATCTCAAGAATGTTGAAAGCCATTCTGTAAGCGAATCATCTTCCATTCTAACATGGCAAATCAATCTAAAACTCAGTCCTTAAAATGTTGATGGCAGCTGCTACTTCTTAAAAGACAAGTAATAACACTGAAAGAAATTAAGTCCTTCGTGCACAATTATTTCTTTTCCAGAAACAAACTAGATGATAATCTCTCCCTGATACCCTTTGGAGAATGTGCCTAACATTATATATAAATGACTAAAAGCACCAGTAGCTCTGTAAAGTATAAGGTGTGGAGAAATATAAAAACTGAATATAAACTACAAGGATCACAGGGATAATAGTTTCATAGCATAATGCTGAACCCTCCATATACACCTGTATTTAATTAGGTTAGGATCACCATATGAATCAGGCCATTTGTAAAGCCTCTACTATGTAACTGAGTGTGTTCTGAAATATTGATTAAAGTAGGACGGACATCATATTTTAATCAGCTTATTTCTGGTTTTTGGTTTTGTAGGATTTAATGGCACTTTCAGCACATAATAGCTAGCCAGCATATTTGGTGTATTAAGAACCCAGGTAATCTCCTGGAAAGAACCACTTACCCAAAGGAAGCCACAGGCAGGCTTTCTCACACACCCACACTGGGTGAGATGTTTGAGTAATCGGTAAAGGTGATCACTTATGACCACTTCAGGCCCCCTTCATAGGGGGACATAAGCAATTTAGTCACTAAGTCAAGGACAAAACAAAAATCAAAGATAAGTTTTTACTAGTCTATACAATGAGCTGTGTCATTTCCTCTCATGTTGTGGTGGTGAAGAGACTTCTGAACTGCATCTGAGGGTCAATTATATGCATGATTATTTGGATGGCCAAAACCTGACTTCATACCTGCACAGGTGTATCCACAGGTACACATTTCTCAATTTGCAATCTAATTTAATATGGGAATATAGTTTTAGGTTGACAAGTTAAGGTCATATGTACAGTGCCTTACTGCACAAATGACCCAAAAACATATTTATCATTTTTGACAAGTTTGGTACAACATATTTACAACAAAAGCTGGATGTGTGGAAATGTCTGCAATGAAAATAGTTGTGTTAACCACAATGATTACAGGAAACAAAGAGGTGATATTTCCTGATTTTCTAGGAACATTCTGAATTGATAAAATGATTCCAATATCCTTTGAATCCTGTGTTTTTCTTCAATGTTAATATGGCATTTTAGTCGAGTCTTTCAAAATACTGTATAAAAGTCATATTACTCTACTACTACCTGTGGCTAAAGTCCCAAAATAAACCAGATTTATAATAATATAAATGTAATTCATACCCAGCATAATAGATTTCCCATAATCCTCTAACCTTTAATTATGACTTCCAACAGTGCTGTAATCAAGAAAGGTTCTGTCACATTTTTTTCAAGAAAAATAATTCATCCAAAAAATATCTTGTTGAATATGACATAACATCAAGTTTTACACTTTATCAAATGTGACATTATGTCATGTATGGCATTTTGACCAATATGACATTTGTACAGCAGAAAATATTATTTAAACAAGATGCCCATATGAGTCTGACATCACTCACCTGCTTACATAACTTAACCATTGACCATTTCATTAAGCAAGCTTCTATAATATTGTCAGAATACAACTTAATGTAAACTATCACCAAATTTTATATCATGCTGATTTTACATATTTTACTATATCCTGATAAAATTCTTTCAAACGATAGAGGCATAATTTATATGCAGAGTCTCTTGCTCACAGTCTTATCCAAGATTGATAAAAATAAGATCAAATGTATGATTTCCAGAGTAGTAACAAGTTTATCCAAATTTGATGCAAGATCACTTTATTATACTGATCTCACTCATTATGCTGATGATATAAGCATATACACAAAAACTGTATCAAAACTGGTGTAGAAATATGGCTTCCAGAGTGGCAACAAGGTCAGCCAATCAGATGCAAGATTACCATATTAACATACATGTGATTCTACCAGCAGTAGGCCAAAAAATAACATTATAAAGGCTGTCTACAAAACATGCTATCTTATAGTTGAAATCAACTAATTTTGAAAATTAACAAAAAATACAATTAAAATTTTATATATAAAAAAATTGAAAATTAGTCAACAAAATAGAGAAACCAGCCAGAACCAGGCTGTTGGGACCAGAAATATTTTACCAATGCAAGGACCAGTGCTATGATGCATGGAAGAATGGGAGATCCATTGTTCAAGAACAGTTTGAATGTATAAAGAACCAGCTGTTAATTGATCACCTTATTTATATGGGGAGTTTATGGCCAGATGCAGGATGTCTTCAGAGGTGTTATGAGTAATAAAGGAATAAAAGGTTGCCATGATGTCTTCTGAGTCTTTGATGAAATTCAAATATATTTTATGCACATAAATTCTGTTAAACCCTGGATAAAATATTATAATTTAACAGTATATTGCAAGATAACTAATTTTTTAAAGCTGGGCTAAATCATTCATAAAATCATGAATCCATGATGTATTTTTCATTGTTTATTTAAAGTTTCAGTGGTGAAGCTAGTCCAATAAATCAGACCTCCAAATCTGTGTTGATACTGACAGACTGTTTGTGGGTCTGATAGCACCTATTCATAAAATCTAGAGATCATCTGCAGACACTTCTGTCTGCAACATATCTGTACATTGAATACACTTAAAGGTATTTTTCAAATCTCTTGAGCTATCGTCGGTTGAAGGGTCCTTTCAACGATATGCGCAGAATATTTCCAGATCAATTCCTATATTTATTGACTAGCACATCCACATGGAATTACACAACCCTATGTCCATTTTGAATTTTGTGCTAGATATGGCCATTACCTAATACCAGTGAGTGTTTCAACTGTATGTGGGAGTGTTCCAGACAGACTTACATGCAGCAAAATTGCACATGTTAATGAACAGGTGACATCATACCAACAAAACAACCATCAGTGTCAACACAGTATTTTGGGGTCTGATTTACTGGACAACAGTGAAACCTGCTAACAGGGATTTGGATCTGAGACATGAGGAGAACAAAGTTGTTGAGGATGAGATGAAGGAATACATCTTAAGTCCAAGTCAGGAACTTTCTCTGTCGTGTGAACATAATTTGAAGAATTGTTGGAAAGCAGCCAGCAACCCCTACAAACCCAACAACAGGAAACTGAAGCTAGAAGTTCATTGCAGGCTGAGCATGGTTGTCCTGTCATTACAACATTCTAACACTGATACAGAGAGAACATTACCCAGTTTTCACAAAATAGGAGTGATTCAAGGGGAAATCTGAACCAGAGAACTAAAGACAGCCTGTTCAGTGTGAAGCTTAATAATCATGGTGAATATCATCAGTGGTCCACAGACAGTAATCTTGAGAAAAAATCTAAAAATTCTAATGAATGTTATTAAAAATCTTTGCAGTAAACTATCAGATTAACAACTTTTCCTTTTTCAATAACTGACAATATACTGACTCACTAATTATTGTAGCATCAAAATGTTTATCCAATTTATGTTGTTTCAATCAACTATGAAGAGAATACATATGATGGTAAAAAAATGCACTTACTTTGTTGTCAATCCCCTTGAAGGATGTAAAATTTATGCAGATAAAAGATCTTCTGTTTTAAGCCAATCTACTGATCAGAACATGTAAATCATTACTGAATTTGTAAAATATCTTAATATTATAAGGTCATATTTTAAAGTTTGATCAAAATCAGATCAAAAATATAGCTTCTGGAGGGGTAAGAAATCTCAGCTAATGAAAATGTTATTAAAATGTATGCAAAAAATCAAGATTTGCTGAATCAAAGATTCCTCTCACCAAAAGGAGTCTACCTGGGTGTAGCTTCCACTAATATCAATGCCCCAATGTCTTAATATTAAGACAAAATACTAAATTCCCTCAAGCCCCAAAAGTATGAAGTAGGTCAGTGACCTACATTTGATATGGTTGAGTTACTCTTCTTTATATACATCCACATAACAGTTTTAATGAGAGAATGCGAATAGGGGTTTAAGACTGAAGTTATAATGAATGGATATCTGAAAATACAAAAATCACTCAAGTGTAAAGATGGGGTCACATTTACCTAATTTGTCTATGGTTAAGTTATCCCCATTGAAATGTGTCTACATGCCAGGCTTCATTAAATGCTGATGAAACTGGTCAAAGATAGCTTAAATGCAATAGTCATTGAAGCATGAAAAGTAGGTCACATGTTCCATCTTTTTCTAATGGCAGTGGAAAGTTCCCCTTTCAATTTCTGTAAAGGAATAAAGAAGTTACTTTGTTTCTATTTCTTAAATGCTTTTAGTGCTTTATTTTGGTTTCAATTATCTTTATAGTTTTAGGCCATACAGAAATGGTACACTTCAAGAACAAATTGACAAAGTTAGTTTTCTCAAGTTTTCAAACTTGTATCCATTACTGCAGTTCTGGTCTCTTGAAGCAGACTGCAGATATGACTAAAAAATTGTTAAAACTACATTAAAAATCCAAATCACACACACAAACAAAAACACACACACACACTATGTACTTCTGCGATAAGGTTGTAAACACATGCAATTATAAATAATCATACAATGTGCCTTTATATTTTGTTTAGAATTCCTGTATTTCAGGAAATAAATTCCAATATTCCTTATTTTGTTTGGGATCAAAATCAGCTTGACACCCGTCACCATATTTTGTTGTAATAGTAGCTGATCAATTATCTAGTTTTTAATTGTGTAAGCATGTGTGATTTGGTTTTTAAAATAGCTTTAACAATTTTTCAGTCATATCGCTACAATGTCTGCAGTGTGGCAATTTAGAGTGATGTCTAGCACTAAGGCATCATGCTGCAGACATGTAGCGTGATGTCCCACCCAGTCACATTATTCTGACACCAGGCCGACCAGTCCTAACACTAACCTCTTAATGCTTAGTGTCTAGTGAAGGCAGCTGTTAGTACCATTTTCATAAGTCTCTGGCATGACTCAGCTGTGATTCGAACCCATGTTCTCCCACATCCAAAGCAGATGCTCTAACCACTTAGGCCACCACATCAGTCCAGTTTTTAATTGCATTGTGCATAAAGACACAACTTATAAAAACTGTTCAACATATACATGTAATTGTAGAAGGCCTCATGGAAGATTAGTGAATCGACCAAATGAGCTTCTTTATTATTATTATTATATAGTGTCTCAGATGTCAAGGATATAACAGACAAACCACTTAAAATATAAAAGTCACACAGGAATGAAAACTGAGACAAATGAACTGAGTTTTGGTACAACTGAGTTAGTTTTCTCAAGTCTTGTACATATACTGCAATTATTATTAGTGTAGGTAAAAATTGCCCAAGATACAGAGGGTGTGATCACAGCTGAAATAACAAGAGTCACTCAGACATGACAATTAGGTGGTATAAAGATACCTTTAATTTTTTTAGATGCATCTACAAACTAATTTTCATTGCTGTAACAAGGTTCAGTACATTGTGGGCAAATTAAACACACAAAATTGAGCACCATGAACAAATGGGCAAAAATCTATATCCCCTTCCGTCTCTAAAGTTCATTGGAAAGGAGATAAGGGAAAATGTTAAGGATGTTACCAAATCCTCTCACACGCAAATGTCTTCACAAATTAACATATAAATTTTTGGACGAAATGAACCTAAAAGTGTGATCCAGTACAATCTGGATTGAATGCCATGCACTGTGATGTCACAATGAAAGCTACACATATTGATAAACAAATTCGTACTACCTTATATTGTGACAATTCCACTGCTCTTTTCTTGACCCAAGTTTAGTACATTACCACCAATGTAAATGACCATAGACATCAATTATTTTCATCTGGAAGTTTCTTGATGATGGTTAAGATACAGAGCATTCAATAATCAGGATTGAATAGACTTTGATTAAAGAAAATTAGTGTTAAATTTTAAAAGAACAATTTATATTTAATGTAAAATGAGTAATTGTGCATACATGACCCATGTGACTTTTACCATAGATTTACATGTAAATAAGCATGAGAGTACAAATGCTCCTCCTGTCTATAATTATCCAACTGAAGATTAGAAAAATTCAGCTGTGCAACAGGAGTCAGACCATGACATGGCCACTTATCCAAATTCAAATCCAGTCGAATGCAGTCAAAGACTAATCTAAGCACCATACTGAAATGGTCTTTACATACATGTAACTGTGTAAATTTATGTATACATGTACAATTAAAAGGAAATATGCAATATTTACCTGTATTAACATATGGTCCTTATATGCAGGTGGTTGCTATAGCTGGTT
This sequence comes from Megalonaias nervosa, assembly GCA_016617855.1. Classification (NCBI taxonomy): domain Eukaryota; kingdom Metazoa; phylum Mollusca; class Bivalvia; order Unionida; family Unionidae; genus Megalonaias; species Megalonaias nervosa. Next base: position 8,585 of record JAECUM010033781.1, read on the forward strand.
TGACATCATATTTGTAAGTGACATGGAGCACACAGTATTGTAATGATGATTTCTATGATAATCAATAGGTTGCTATAGATTTAACCAGCAACCTGTCAATTTATAATCTCATACAAAACATCAAGCATCATAAATTAATCAAATCTGTAAATATTTACCCCAGTTGAATTGCAAGCAAAGACATATGATACAGGCAAAATGTGATGTGTGCTCATTTGATCAATAATGCCCAGCATCCCATGGAAATTTATGGACTCAATCCAGTGTTGCCATGCAGATTTGGCTGATGTGCAGTAGAAGTAAAAGTAAAGGGATATTACATGCACACAAAAAAGCATGTGTTACCACTATAATGTTACAATTATTGTTTATAAAAGTTACATACAAATACATAAAACACTGAAATTTTTGACACAGAAAAATGTGCCTCAGCAGCATATGAATTACTGATGTAAAGAGTACAAAAGATGTCAAAACAGAACACAGTGTAAAACCAGCTGGTACCAGCTGGATCATGTACCAAGTAATAATAGATGAAAGGAAGAAAAAAAAAAGTACAGTAAAATCTGACTAATGAAAGATCAAAGGTTTGGAAGACTGGAATTTTCATACCCAGATCAGTGTTTTATATAAAATGTTGACCTTTAATGAGAGAACCCTTTTTGCTAGCAGAAGGGGTGGTCTCTCAATCAAAACACGTTTAACTGTATTTGTTAGTTTTGCCTGTTCAGGCTGTATCTATTCAGAAATTTTGCCAGTATCAATCTGGAAAAAACCTGGCAAAAACTACATTCTCTTGAGGATTGCTTCTATCAAATGAATTGATTTCGATTTCAATGCATTCCTCGAGTAAGTGTTGACATAATCTAGAAAATGGTGACAAGGCAAAATCCTTTGGGTGCAATGAAGTGAACGTATTAAAATCATATGTCATAAAGACAATTTATGTCTGTGGTTATTATAAAGATTAACCCATTTTTAGTTGATAGTTATGGCATTAATATGTTATATACAACCATACCTAGATTACTGTAATGTTATCTGGGTAAACACTTCTGACAAGAATATATACAAATTATTCTTACTGTAAAAGAATGCTTGCAGATTCCTCTTAGATAACGCTAAACACATCCAAAGTGCAATGAATGATATCAAAATGCAAACAGTAAATGAACAAATAGTTTTGAGAAAGGCTAGACTTAAACACCAAGTCTCAAACAATATGGCCCCATTATATCTCAATGAACGATCTCATGCTAGACAACAAGGCAACACTCCCAATTTAAGAACAATTTCAGCTAACCACCTTCCAATCCCAAAGCCAAATAAAGAACTCCTTAATGAAAAGTTTTCAATATTCAGGATCACTAACTTGGAATAGAATCACAAAGGAAATTAGAAAAAGTACAAGTAATAATGCATTTAATGATAATCTAATTCAGTGGATGAAAAGTGGAATCTGTTTGAGTTGACATGTACATTACAACTTAAATTATAAATTCACTAACATTCCACTTTGTTTTCTCACTACGTGTTTACTGTTTACTGTATACACAAAATGTACTAAGTTGGAGCATGTTCATTCAACTTTTTTGTTTATTATGTCCATAAATAAATATAACTTATTATCAATGCTTGTGTGTGCATGTCTGTGTGTGTCTGTCTGTCAGCCTGTGTGTGTGTGTGTGTGTGTGCAACTATGTACATGTACTCTGAATGTAAATATACATATAACTGAGGACCACAAGGAGGATTAGTTCCATGCAAATAATTGTGTCACCCTTTTTAAATATGTCATTATTATTATTATTATTATTATTATATTAGTACATATGCTTGACATAGACAATCCATGAGGCACATTTTCTCATCTATCTTTCTACCCTGAAAAAGATAACAGAACCCAACTGCCATGAATTTAAATGCCACACCCATGACATGGTATGCTTGTGTTAAAGAAGAAGATTTAGACTTGTAATTATTCCCCTAATAAACTCCATACAATAATATACACATAAATCTTTGATAAAACTAATTATTTCATATGGTTATTGGGCTTTGGGTGGCCGAGTGGTCTAAAGCGCTAGCATTTATTTTATTGCTGCCATCTCACCTCAGTCCATGTGAGTTTGGGTCTTGGGCTCAGCCAATGTGGGTATGTGAGAAAGCTTGCCAGTAGCTTCCCTTGGGTCAGTGGTTCTTACCAGGGTATTCCCAGGTTTTTCCTCCATCTCATGCACTTAAAAATGGTATTATACCCAAAACATTGACATTTCATACAGTTTTAATGTGATAATTTTTTTACTACTGATATATGCATAATCTACACAGATATTAGTTGCAGATATTAGCTTTTCAGATTAGAGGATGACTATAAAAGGAATCTGTCTTTTCTTCCAATGGTTGGAATGAGCCACCCAGAAAATAATAATTAAGTGCTAAGTCTCTGAACTTTAACCCTTTCATGTGCATGCTGGAAAATTTTGTCTTGTGCATTTGCGATTTAGCCATTTTGTAGCAAAAATGTGATCTTTTCCTGTGATGAAAACTTGTCTTGTTTTTACTGCAGGTCAAGTCATGCAACAAAAATCTCTGTCAGTCAATTGAAGTTTTGTGGATTTTTCAGATCCTGTGATACTTGTTATTTATGCTGGATTGAGCAGGTGGGGTGTGATGTGCATGCTTTGCTTCAAACCACAGGTTCTAATGTGTTCTAGTCTCATCCATCTGTCCTCATAGAAACGTGTATTTTTACATATGCATCGTGTAAAATCAAGAAAAAAGAAGAAATCAATGAGAAAAAAACCAAAAGGATCACACACATATCTTTTTCAAATGAGCTGAAAAATATTACAGCTCTTCTTCATTACAATGTGGAAGGTGTGGTCCATAACTGCCAACCTCATTATATAGATAAATATGTTACTGTGAGTACTGCCTTCTGTACCAAACCACAGTATAGTGAGAGTCACATGTGTACTGAACTGCAGTATTTTGGGAACGATCAAAATATGTCAAATACTGTTTTTAAAAGGAAATAAACATATAATACTAAGCTTCATGTTTTTTTTCAAGCCATATTGTCATAAAATTGATAAACCAATTCAGGTACAATGGTTTAAATTTGGTCCTGAGGTCCATATTGGTACCATTGTGTTGTATCTGGAATCATGCTATAATGAATCACATTACAAAAAGGGACAGCTTTACATGCTACCAGCTGCTTTCAGTACATTAGTAGCTAGATTGTTCAACAGTGTATGAGATTTTTTGAGATTTTGATAAATTTTATGTCAAATGAACAAGAGGTCCAAATTTTTTTTTATTACTTTTTCAGCACATTGTGTTAAAGAAATTAATTATTAAAAGATCTTGCAAAAAGGCACTGAAAATGTTAATTATGTCACTCAGTGAAATTTAGTTTTATGATGTGATGTTCTGTTGCTTGTAACTGTGAATGATATGCAACAATTTAAATCCGAATAAAAATTTGACAGGTAGCAGCACTGAACCATAATGAAAACATTCACATTAATCTCAACAGTGAATGCAGACACAGCTGGATGACCTTGGTACAGGAATACTAATAGCCCTTTAAGTCCAACACATCAAGATAAGCAAGCTTCTTCTCAATCATGTAAAACACAAATCTCACAGACTTAAAACAATTGTTAAATCTTTCTGTCCCAGTCTGGTTGTCTAGAGAAAGTTAAATCTTTATACTGCAGCCTGTTTGTCTTGGGTCAGAAAATTCTTCCTGTCTCAGTCTAGTTGTCGTCTTTATGTCACAGTCTGGTTGTCTTGGGTAAGCTAAATCAATCTGTCACAGTCTGGTTGTCTTGGGTCAGTTAAATCTTTCTGTTGCAGTCTGGTTGTCTTCACTCAGTTAAATCTTTTAGTCACAGTCTGGCTGTCTTGGTCAGTTGTCTCAATCTCAATGTGACAGTTGATGATAAACAGTATAGTTTATTTGGTTCATGTTACATCGTGTGCAATACAAATACATGTTTCAACTAAGTACATGTTCATACTGTAATGGCATTTAGATCTGCTAATTGTTGTTTTCCTTTTCTTTTTCAAACAGACTCACAGAAAAAAACCCTTGATTGGGATTTCCATCTCTCATGTAAATACCCAGCACAGATCCTTTTAATCTACAAAGATCTGAATGCTGTCAAGGATCATGACAGCTTTATTAACAAACCATTATTGCATGACTGAGGCAAAAGTCTGTAATGATAACTGTGTGCTAAGTTCTGGTAACACAAACTAACCAGTGTGGAATCTTCCATAACACATACACAGTTAATATTTAGCCTGAAAATCGCTCAATGCAGAATTTTAATTTAAAACGGGTGTGTGACCATGATCAGTTGTTAGAGACTATGAAAGAGACTTGAAATACAGTATGACTATGATCAGTTGTTCAGCAGATCTGCAAGAGGCTTAAGAGAAGACAGTCCTTTAGATCTGATTTTTATTTCTACTTCTTTACAATTTTATCAACAAGGAAATAAAAAAATATAAAAACAAAGCAAAAATGTTTTTTTCTCACTAGAATTTTCTGACACTGAAAGTACAATTACTGAATATTTATCTCCCATGATCACTGACACTAATGAGAATGAGAGAAAGAGAAGGATACATTGCAAAGGAACATTAACCTACCTAATGCCTGCTCATGGTTTAAGCTATTGCCTAGCTTTGCAGAAACAGTCTCACCATATATACATATAGTAAATAGGAAGAAAAATGTCTCATCGATCACAAATGTGGAACTGGTTGGTAAACAACTGTCAAATAAATCTATTGATTGGAGAAAAAAATGTCATCTATATCCTCTAATTGACTCATCCCATTAAATAATTCCAATATATTTCCATCACTGGCAAAAACCTTTCTAACACAAACAAATCCACCTTCATATTCAATAAGTGGAGGAAAAAGTGACAAGTGTAAGAAGAAAACAATCTCAGTGATTGGTCACCTTGAGAAAGGCTTCCAATCCTGGCATTACTCGCTAACTTTCAGTGTCATACAAAAGTTTTAAAAAAACAGCAACACAAAAACACAAAAACAAAAAACAAGCTCAAGAACAACAAATCAGACAATACAAGGATTTACAAATTTTATAAAATTCAGCTTGTCTGGGGTACCGGTAAATTACTGGAAAATTGAACTTGTCTTTGGAAAATCTGAGCTTGCACCAAACATAATATCTCAAAAGGAGTAAAACAATAACATATTTTATTGGAACTCTTGTTTCCTCAGTATCTCTGTTAGCACCTCACAATCATATGTTGATAAAGTTATTAAAAACATTTATGTAAATAATACACATAGATAGGTATGTAGATTAGAAAAGGTTAGAATGCAGATACAGCTAGAATATCAAAAACAGAAATGTAGATGTATATAGACAGATAAAGGGATAGGTAGAAAAGATTTTGGAAACAGCTCCATTTTTAAGAGAGAGAGAGGGAGAGCAAGAGATGGTTAAAGCAAGACTGTTTGTAATGATTTATTGATACTCACAACACAAGCATTTGTGAACCCTTATTTTATTCATTTATTTAACAATTATCATATAGTCACCATCAAATTGGTGACATGCATCAAAATATTTGAGAATCCGACTTTTGAGAATGATCTGAGAACACATATTTTTATCCATTTAATTGTTTTCCAATTAGTATGTATTGAGTCTCCTGCAATTATTACACAAACAACATATCATAAATGCTGCCTGTAAGTGCTACATTTCCTTAACATCAATCAAGCTTTTAACGAAATCCTCCTATAGTTGATTGTTAGAGATGAGTGCCTTTTATTTCCAAAACACAACCCTGCCAAAGAAATCTCACTAGTTGTATTTTTAGTAATTAAAACCTACTTGCCATAAAATTGGTGACATACATCAAAACAATCTTTGAAAAGCTGATTGTTTAGAGTTGGCAATCTGAAAAACTGCCCAAGGCTAACATAGGACCAGAAAATCTGAATCCCTTATATGTACAAATATTATGATTACAATGTAACTGACAAGTTAAAATATAAATATTTATTGATTGTTAGTCAAGACAGATTAGTTCTGAGCTAACTGTGTTACCCTCTTTAAACAAAGACATTATTATTATTAAAATTATTATTATTATTATTATATATTGTACACAACATATAGAAGGCCTCAAGGTAGATTAGTTCTGTAACTAACTGAGTTACCTTCTCTAAATAAAGTCTTTATTATTATTATTATTATTATTATTATTAAAACTTGGTTTAAATAGTAAATGTTCACATAATCATGTTTGCAAAAGAAAATGCAAGACTGACCTTGACAGTGACTACAAAACAGAAATGACACATACAATAAATGAAAGAAACTGTAGCCAGGTAAGCAGAAGAAGAATGTGCTACATATAAAAAGTAAATAAAGGTGTCAGTATTTTGGTAAGATCACAGGGTAGAACATAAACCATTAGGAAATGAACATAACCCATTGTTGGTAAATTAGCATGCACAGAGATACTGTATTTTACCCAGACCACAGATGTTCAATAAAATTTCTTGTATCTCTCTCTCAATTTTGTAGACTTGCCAGATTTCAAGTACCTTGTCAGTTTGAGCTTGCTTGAACATAATTTGAACTTGTCCTGGGTGTCAGGTAAGTGGATTTGAAAAGTGATTCTCATGGGATGTGATCAGGAAATCAATTCTTCTTTGCCTGATGACATCTACAAAATTTCCCCAACAAGGCATTACCACAATGAAATATACCTTTAACCATTATTTAACAGAATTATTTATGTATTCAACTATTCTGTCCAAACTTTGTTTTTTCCGAACATATAATATACAAACCACAAAACTTACCTCCAAACACAGAAGAATTCTCTTATACTTAGATGTGTATGTGTAGGTGCTATTTTTCAGGCCAAGATTAAGTGAAAGCATTGAACAAACACATCAGCTTCAAGTATGGTCCTTGTGCTGCTCAGTACAGAAATGTCTCAAAAATATCTACAAATATCAATGAAAAAATTATCCATGTAGTGACTCAGTTTACATGGTTTGTAACCTTGTGAATTTCACCTGCTTCAAGGTGCTGGATCAGTCTTTCCAACCCATTCTAAGTCATTGTCTTGGAATTGCTTGCATGCACCAAAGTCATTTGCACTATAAAGACCAGTCACACTGGAGTGAACCAAAGTTTAAACTAGTCTGCTGTTTTATGTTGAAATGTACAATTGAGGACTTGTCCAAGTAACAAGTAACCAGTCACAGATGCTGTTCACAAAGTCCACAGGAGCAACACAGGCTGAAGCAGTAGAGGACATAGTTACTGATCAATACATGCAAGCCAATAATTATTTCTTTAGAAGCAATGACAGCAACCTGGCTGAAGCAACTCTCACAGTGCCACAAAATGCTCTTTGACATGTCATCTATGCTGCAGTAAAATAAAAAAATTGCAACTAAAAACATAGCTAGCTAAGTTTATTTATAATTTTAGACTGCAGAATTTAATCTAATGATGTAACTGAACCTACAAGATTATTTGAAGAGGAAAAAAATGTAAATCATAACTTATAGGCAATGCATTACTACACTAATTAGGTTTATTGTTTATTTTCTTAATTTTCTACATTTCTTACAAAATCCAGTTGACTATCTGCATGTTCTGATGCACCATGACTGTCTTACTAATGTTAGGCACTAACATGGACACAGCATATCAAAGTATCCATGATACTGATGTAGCCATTAAAAGATATCAGTGGAAAGTATAAATGAAGACAGTGTTATGTTCAATATTTATAAAAATAATTTGTACCAAATAATGGTTTAATCATCCCAATTCTTCATTATATTAATATATCTACCAAGTCTAATAAAATCTTGACAGAAATACCATTCTGTAAATGGTAGAAATTTATCAAATCAGATATAAGATTACCTTATTAATATGTGAAGATCTCACTCATAATAAACTCATTGGATATCTTCATGATCTGAAAGTGTTTCAGTCAGGTTTAATAAAAAATGGACCCTTTATTGGAAAAAGTGCATAAAGTGCATAATCAAAATTGCCATTCTCATAATAAAATGACATATCATCGATATACTGCTTTTCACATGAAAAACCAAATAAATTAATTATCATTAGAAAATTCACATACTAAGAATTCAAAATTTTGGCAGTATCACACTGCTTTTATCAGTGACTAATATTAATCACGAGACTTATAATGGTCATGTGATACAAGAAGACTGGTGTGGATGGGTGGTAACTAAAGCCCCTTGTCCTTGTTTAGTGTTGGCCTCTGCCATCCTATTTCAATAGCCTCCTTCACCTTCCTTTTCCATATGTTGTCCTCCAATGTGATTGGGACTACTACTAACCTCTTGTATTCCAAATGATGATTGGAAAAAAATGTTGAGGTACTAGTCAGTGTCCAAGAATGAAGGCAGCATGATATTGCCAAAAATTTAGAATTCTTAAGATGTTTATGCTCTGAGTATGCGAATTTACTAATGATCATGAATTATCCAGAGCAAAGAAGAAATCTTTCCAGTTGTTAAATAAATTAAATTCTAAACTTTAAGATTCTCCCATTTGATGCCTCTGACCATAACCTAACAATGCAGAAAAAGTTAATATTCACTTTTGTTCTTTTTCAAAAAAACAGTTACGTTGTAGACATGGAAGCTGCACACAAGATTCCATACTGGTCATGAGTGTAGATATGGAAGTTGTACACAAGTTTACATACTAGATATGAGTGTAGATATGGAAGCTGCACACAAGATTCCATACTGGTCATGAGTGTAGATATGGAAGCTGCACACAAGATTCCATACTGGTCATGAGTGTAGATATGGAAGTTGTACATAAGATTACATACTGGTGTTATGTATATGTAATTAAATTGTTTGTTTGTTAGTTTTAAATTTTTCTTATTTTTATTTTATTCCATTACATGTTATTGTAATGATAAATTTGTCTATGGGATTTGATTTTTTTTTTAGAAATTCAATTCAGTTCTGTTTAACCTGATAAACAGCCAGTAGATTCAGACCTAGATTCAGAACCAGTGTCAGCTTTGGAGTAAACAATTGTTTTTATTATTCATTTCTAGAGTAAAAATCATTGGTTTTTAGCTACGGCTATACTGTAGTATGTGACTTTAGACATGTGAAAAAGTTTCCATAATCTTCTAAAAGGTGACGCCATCCAGGAATCTGTTTTACATCTTAATTTACTGTATAGTCATCATTTTCTTGAGAAGAAATAGCCAGTTGTGTTTTTAACCTTTGAAACTCAAACGTGTTTAGTTGTGACCAGTTTGAGTTGAATTTTTCTATTTTTTGGAATTAGTAATTTATTTTCTCTGGAAAATATTAGTGCTCATCAGAATTCTTGGACAAAGACATTTATTGAAATTTATTCAGAAATTCTAAACTGGAATATTATTTCTTTGTGATTCAACAAAGAACTGTTGACACATCAGGACAAAACAGACCATTGAAGACGTCATCGCCTTCCATACTGAATTTCATTGGGACTCAAAGTGTGATTTACTTAGAACTTTTCATTGATAGGACTTATATTTTTTAATTCTTGGATTAATATTTGGATTTGATTCATAAACTGTAAGTCCTTTTTATCATTTTTACCTTGTTTTTTCTAGGGAAATAAATTATTTGTTAAATTTTACAAACCTTGTTGGCTTCACTCTTTTCTTGTTACTTTTGTACGAGCCTAGACATGTAACAAAGAAAATTGGGGAATTGTCCTTGGGATATATGAATTTTGGCAAAAATATTTCAGAAAATTGTTTTTTAAATTTAAATTCCTCTAGTTTTCAGAAATTTTTAAATCCCAAGTATTATTTCACATTTTGTTTGAAATTTTTAGTGAAATCAACAGGCTTTTTACAATGTCATCAAAAGTGGAAATCTTTATTTCAAATCCTACCCAGGGGCAGTTTGATTGTTTGAAAAAAGATAATTGCTTGAACTTGCCAGAAAATATGATCTTTCTGAGGCAAAAGCCTCTTTAACGAAGCAAGAAATAAAAAACATTTTGGTCCAGTATTTGGTAGAAAAGAATGTTTTGGATAAAATGTTTTGGTTTCGATCAGTAAGTCTATATCAGACTCTGACATAAAAGTAAAGCAATTAAAATTAAAATACAAGATGGAATTAGAGTTAAGAAAGCTGGAACTTCAGAAAGAAGAAAAACAAATGCAAATGCAATTAGATAAGGAAGAAAGAGAGAAAGATAGACAAATGCAGTTACAGAAAGAATAAATGCAGTTACAGAAAGAACAAATGCATTTACAGAAAGAAGAGAAACAGATGCAAATGCAATTTCAATTGGAGAAAGAGGAGAGAGAGAGAGACAGATGCAAATGCAAATTCAAAGAGAGAAGGAAGAGAGGGAATATCAATTTAGAATAAAAGAAATAGAGCTGGCAAGTGAAAAGCACATTCCCACTTCACATACAAATTCAAGTTTTGATCTTACTAAGAATATTAGGTTAGTGCCCCCTTTCTGAGAAAAAGAAGTAGACAAATATTTTCCTCGTTTTGAAAAAGTTGCCAAAACTTTGAAATAGCTAAGGGAGCATTGGACTCAATTATTACAATGTGTACTTATTGGTAAAGCTAGTGATATTTACCATTCAATGTCAGTTCATCAAAGTGCTGACTATGATCTGGTTAAGGAATGCATCTTAAAGGGTTATGAGTTAGTCCCCGAGGCTTTTTGGCAAATATTTAGGAACAATAAAACAGAAGCTGGACAAACTCATGTTGAATTTGCGAGAGAAAAAGAGCAGTTATTTGATAGATGGTGCTTAGCCAAGAAAGTTGAACAAGATTATGAAAGTCTCAAACAACTTGTATTACTTAAAGAGTTCAAGAACTGTGTCCATAGTGACATTAAAACTTATCTTGATGAGCATAAGATCGAAACCTTGGAAAATGCTGTTCGTGCTGCTGACGAGTATTTCTTAACTCAAAAAGTCCCTTTTGTAGGCAAGTCTTCCACTCAGCAGTCTTCTGGTAAGAAGGTATTTCAGCCTAATACGAGCCCTTCTAAAACTCAATCTGGCACATCTTTTAAAAATCAAGCTTCTCATAAGCTTGATCAAAGATCCTTGTCACTTCCTACATTTATCTATTGCAAGAAGAAAGGACATGTTATTTCTCATTGCTTCAAATTGAAATATAAGCATCAGAATCAAGACAGACCTATCCCAAATGCTCTTATTTCTAAGAGGTCAAGGTCATGGTCATGTATTGAAAGCAATACATTTGTTGGGTCTAATAAACCCCAGTCTGATTCTATTATGGAGAATTATGAACCATTCATGTCGAAGGGTTCTATATCACTTTTGGGTGATTTGGCCAATCCTATCCCTATAAAAATTTTATGGGACACAGGAGCTTCTCAGAGTCTTTTATTATCAGGTAATTTGCCTTTTTCTGAGAAGTCTTCTTCTAATGAGAGTGTTCTTATTCAGGGAGAGTGCGGCTTTGTTAATGTTCCTCTCCATTGTGTAAATTTGTCATCAGACTTAGTTTCAGGACCTGTGACAGAATAGTGTCTTCTTTACCCATTCAGGGCATTCATTTATTACTAGGCAATGACCTAGCTGGAGATAAAGTTGTGGTTAATCCACTTGTAACTGACAAGCCTTGTTTGGATCAGATAGTTGATCCTATTGAAAAAGAATTCTCTGATTTATACCCAGCTTGTACAGTTACTAGAGCTACGGCAAAGAAAGCTCTTGAGAATGATATTGATAAGGAAAATATTTGTTTAGCTGACACATGTATTGGTCAGGCTTTTGATGAGGTCACTTTCACTCCTTGTTTGGATCAATCAAAAGGTATTGATCACAGTGATCCTCTTTTAACTACTTATTCTCTTTTGTCTAATCAGGGTGACAAATGACAATCACTTGTCGTTGAACAGGAAAAAGATCCTGAAATCTCCTGTTTGTTTGAAAGGGCCATTAGTGAAACTAAAGCCACTGATGTACCTGTCTGTTATTTCATTAAAAATGGAATTCTTATGAGAATATGGAGACCTCCCGAGGTACCTGCTGGTGACAAGTGGTCAGTGAACTATCAAATTGTAGTTCCAAAATTGTACAGACAGGAAATACTTAGTCTGGCCCATGAAACTCCTTTGGTTGGTCATTTAGGGATTAATAAAACTTATCACAAGATCTTGAATCACTTATATTGGCCAAAAATCAAAGTGATGTTTGTAAATACTGCAGATCTTGTCATACTTGTCAAATGGTAGGAAAACCCAATCAGAAGATACCTAAGGCTCATCTGCAACCTATTCCTGCATTTGACAAACCATTTAACAGAATAATGGTAGATTGTGTTGGTCCCTTACCTAAGACCAAGTCAGGCAACCAATACTTGTTGACTATTATGTGTGCGTCAACAAGATTCCCAGAGGCAATTCCTTTGAGGAATAAAAAAACTAAAACAATAGTAAAAGCTTTGATAAAGTTTTTTACTCAATTTGGCCTTCCCAAATCTGTCCAATCTGATCAAGGGTCAAATTTTATGTCTGGAATTTTCCAGCAAGTTATGTATGAACTAGGCATTCAACAAATCAAATCTTCTGCCTATCACCCTGAGAGCCAAGGGGCTTTAGAAAGATTTCATCAGACGTTGAAGAATATGATCCGATCATATTGCTTTGATACAGGTAAAGATTGGGATGAAGGCATTCATTTACTGCTGTTTGCTGTTAGGGAGTCAGTTCAAGACTCTTTAGGATTCAGTCCCTTTGAACTAGTTTTCAGACACACTGTGCATGGACCATTGAAGTTGTTGAAAGAGAAACTTCTTTCTAATGAATATACTGAGCTCAATCTTCTTGATTATGTTTCTGATTTTAAGTACAAGTTGTCAAAGGCTTGTGAGGTCGAAAGAGCGAATCTGCACTCTACTCAGTCAAAAATAAAATTAAGATATGATAAAAACTCAAAGGAAAGGAGTTTTCAGCCTGGTGATAGAGTTCTGGCTCTCTTGCCCATTCCACAAAATCCTCTTCAGGCCAAGTATTATGGTCCATACACGGTTGAAAAGAAAGTATATGATTTAAATTACATCATAAATACTCCTGGGAGGCGAAAACAAAAACAACTTTGCCACATAAACATGTTAAAGGAGTATATTGGGAGAGATAGCCAGGTAAATTATGCAATTAATTTAGTTGTACCTGTCCCACTCACTGAGGATTTAAGTGAAGGAATTCAATTGGACTCTATTGATTTTGGAGTGACAAATCTTTGGAATTCAGAAATTATGAATAATCTGGACCAGAAACATTCACATTTGCAACAACAAGAAAGGAATGAACTTAAACAGTTATTATCTGAATATGAGCACTTATTTCCAGATGTTCCTACCAGAACAAACAAAATTTTTCACGATGCTGAAATTGTAAATTCCAAACCTGTGAAACAATACCCCTACAGGATGAACCCTCTCAAACAGAAATACTTGAAAAAAGAAATTCAGTATTTGTTGGAGAATGATTTCATAGAGCCCAGTAAAAGTAACTGGAGTTCACCATGTATACTTGTTCCGAAACCAGATAAAACTTTCCGTATGTGCACTGATTATAGGAAGGTGAACAGTGTGACTAAGACAGATTCATTTCCATTACCAAAAATCGATGACTTCATTGATAAAATTGGAAATGCCAAGTATGTCACCAAATTTGACCTTCTGAAAGGATTTTGGCAAATTCCACTAATGGAAAGGGCAAAGAAAATTTCGGCATTCGTGACTCCAGATGGACTTTATCAATACAAAGTGATGCCATTTGGAATGAAGGGTTTGCCAAGTACTTTTCAACATTTGATGAATATGATTACCTCTGGTCAAGATAATTTTGATGCTTACATTGATGATGTCATTATCTACAACGACACCTGGGAAGAACATCTAGCAACAATTCGGAAATTCTTTGACAGACTCACTGATGCAAGTTTGACAATCAATTTATCCAAAAGTGAGTTCTGCCGTGCTTGTGTAACATTTCTAGGACATATTGTGGGACATGGACAAGTTAAACCTATAGATGGCTAAGGTCAAGGCTAACTCTGAATTCCCTGTGCCTGGCAGTAAAAAACAACTGATGTGATTTTTGGGTATGGCTGGATACTATCGGAAATTTTGTTCCAATGTTTTCTAATATTGCTGAACCCCTGACAAATTTATTGACCAAGGAAAACAAGTTTCTTTGGAGTGGAAAATGTCAGGAGGCTTTTGATAAGTTAAAGGCCATAAAAGTGCACCAGTTCTTATGGCTCCAAATTTCAGTCAATCATTTAAACTGTCTGTTGATGCAAGTGATGTTGGGGTTGCAGCTTTATTGATTCAAGAAGATAGAAATGGTGTTGATCATCCAGAGTGCTATTTTTCTAAAAAATTAAATAAGCACCAAAGAAATTTTTCAACAATCAAGAAGGAATGTTTGGCTTTAATATTGGCATAACAGCATTTTGAAGTTTACATTAGTTCAGCTCCTTCTCCGATTGTTGTGTTTATTGATCACAACCCCTTTACCTTCATCGACAAGATGAAAAACAAAAATCAAAGATTATTATGGTGGTGTTTGTTGTTACAGGAATATAATATTGACATCAGGCACATCAAGGGAAAAGACAATTTAATAGCAGATGCACTTTCCTGTGTATAGAAATATTATTTCATGTACACTTTGTATAATTCATAAGAGTTCTTCTTATGTAATTATTTTTTACCTCATATATAATTAATCTGTGGCAAAAAGAAAGCTTTATTATATAAATCTTTCTTTTTATTTTATGGGGGAGGTGTTATGTATATGTAATTAAATTGTTTGTTTGTTAGTTTAAAAAAAAAATTTTATTTTATTTTATTCCATTACATGTTATTGTAATGATAATTTTGTCCACTGGATTTGATTTGATTTTTTTTTTAGAAATTCACTTCAGTTCTGTTTAACCTGATAAACAGCCAGTAGTTTGAAACATTGTATCTTTTGCTGACCTAGATTCAAAACCAGTGTCAGCTTTGGATTAAACAATCTTTTTTTATTATTCATTTCTAGAGTAAAAATCATTGTTTTCAGCCAAGGCTATACTGTAGTACGTGACTTTAGACATGTGAAAAAGTTTCCATGATCTTCTAGAAGGTGGTCACGTGACGCCATCCAGGAAACTGTTTTACATCTTAATTTACTGTATAGTCATTGTTTTCTTGAGAAGAAATAGCCAGTTGTGTTTTTAACCTTAAACACAGATATGGTTAAGGCTTTATTAATATAAACTATCAGAGAAGAATAAAGATTCAGGCCCTTTATCGGTGATTTGGAGGCCAGGTAATATGTCGATTGATGACTGGAGAACTTCAGTACATTTCAATGGCTGACTCGAGGTTGAAGCAGATGATGGTAGTTTTATCAGATGTTGGTGTACTATTAAAATCATAACCTCATTTGTTATGTATTAAGTAAAGCCTTCATACTCTGTCACCATTTACCATTAATTCCCCAATCAACGGATTTCTCTTCTCAATTTCTAATGTGGCAGCACACAATTTTATATGGCCACTAAGTGGGTCACCCAATAGCTACTGGAGCTGGGCAGATACATTTAGCACTGATGCCTGTGCTGTTTAAACTTTTTAGTTTTACACATAGTAAATATGCAAAAATCTTTATAATGTCTTTCATTATTTTAATTGGTTCTCCACTGCTGCTCACCTCTTCCATATCTTTTGCCACCCACCAAGTTATGCTGTGATGGTAAGTGGACAAGTTGTGAAAGGCCTAATTGCAGTAATTTGGTGCTGTTTTCTTGACACCTATTATCCTTAGCTTTATTCAAGGTTGTGTGTTTGTGTTTTTGAACTTTAAATGTGGCTTTTTTAATGTGGCTTTAACAATTTTAGTCATATTGCAATGATGTCTGCAGTGTGGCAGTTTATAGTGATGTCAAGCACTAAGGCATCATGCCATAGATAGCAGCATCATGTCCCACCCAGCTGTATTATCCTGACACCAGGCCAACCAGTCCTAACACTAACCTCTGAATGCTGAGCACTTGGTAAGGCATCTGCTAGTACCATTTTTAAAGTCTTTGGTATGTCTCAGCCGGGTCTGAATCCACAACCTAGCATCTGAGGTGGACACTGTAACAACTTTGGCCACCAAAGTGGTCCTTTATTCAAGTTACGATGATTCACAACAGAATGTAAAAACTCTGATGATTTTCAGTCTTTGTGAAAAAGTTGGGATAAAGTAGGGCTGCTGTTTGAACAAAAGTATGCAAGAAGAAAAATAGTATAAAATTTATGCAAAATAATAACAAAATAAAACTTGTCATTTCACCTCACTTTCGTAAATGTGAACTAATAATAATAGCAAAAATAAAGTCTTTATTTACAGAGGATGACACAAATTAG
>JAECUM010033782.1:0-15350 GCA_016617855.1 Megalonaias nervosa
TTGTGAAATTTTACCAAAAATTTTTTCGAATCAAAGAATTATGCTAATTTTGTTTTGAACCTGGACACGTAACAAAATATTTCTGTGACTTTGGTCTAGAAAATTCAAATATTAATCTACATCATCCTAAAGCCGTACTGAATGAGCTACATTTGGAAATATTCCGATGGCTGATAAAAGTTACCGCGTTCAATCACACCTGAAGAGGTTGTTAAAGCGATATATTAGATTACCCATCCACTTCACGCCGCAATACATTCATGTCATTTGCAATTGATATGGATATCAACCACATCAAAAGGCCAGGAAAGGTGCAG
The DNA here is from genome assembly GCA_016617855.1 of Megalonaias nervosa. Classification (NCBI taxonomy): domain Eukaryota; kingdom Metazoa; phylum Mollusca; class Bivalvia; order Unionida; family Unionidae; genus Megalonaias; species Megalonaias nervosa. The sequence continues at coordinate 318 of JAECUM010033782.1, forward strand.
TATGTATTCACGACATGGCTTTGATGATACGAAGTCACTTTCGTCACATTGTACGAGATGTTAGCTTCTCAAAATAGATACGCACTATGAGCTGAAAGGAAAAAATAAAATTGGTTAACACACCTGCACTGAAACATCAAAGGGATTGAAATGCGCATCAAAATGGATTTCCTTGCGCTACTCAGTTAACTGTAACTTGAGTGTTCAGGGGCACTTTGCAATTATTATACTTTGAGGGGTTACTCTTCTAAGTAAAACTTGACACAATGCAAAGCTTGTTCTGAATACTCCTTTTTGACTTTTTTTCTTTCTGTTTATACAAACTTTTTTTAAACAAACCCCATGCATGAGTAGCTACGTAACGGTGTACCAACCCACAGACCATCTTACATAGAATTTGATATAGTCAGATATTAAAACAAAAACTTAAATATCTTTTAGGATTATCAATTTCTATTTGTTTTTCTATTACATAAACATCATAAAGGTTGAGGACCTTTATATGGGAGATAACTAATGAAAGAGAAAGATTCTTAAAAATTCCATACAATCGTTGGTGTCTTGTCTAGCAAGTGTTATCATATTTACTCTTGTTTCTTCTATGATAATACATGCATTATTTGTTGTCACATTAAAGCTTGCAAACAATTTGTAAAAACATAGCACATTAATTATGTCTTCATAACCTTCGCATCTGTAGCTAAAATTTCTCCCAATCACAGTTTTTATTTGTAAGCTGTCTACTTTTCTCATTTGTGCCTATAGCATATTTTTTCCTTAAGTGTTTCCAAGTTTTTTACTTTGCTGTGAATACGTAATTTAAATGCGTATTTCTTTCCTAAATATAAAATCAAATTAAAACTTTAATCAGATTTGTATAGTTTATTTATTCCTAATATTGTATCCATTGCCGTGAAGTTAACATGTACATGGTATATGCATTTAATTTCCAGCCACCTGAACAATGCATTAAAAAAAATTAACAATAGCAAAATTATATAATAAATGAAAAGTGATTTTTCGGTTTCTCTAGAACAAAAGAGCATAAATTGTCTTATCTAATTCCTATTTTGTATAATAGAACATTTGTAGTAAAATTCTTTGATACATGTTCAATAAAAACCAGTTAAAATAAGTACCTTTGGTACATTTATGGAGCACTAAATAAGTGTTTTTCCAGTCAAAACATTCGTATATGTTACTGACCAAGCTAAAACTTTACAAAAAATGTTATTAATGCCAGTCATAGTTAGACTTTATCACATACTGGTATAATTTATATGTAGTGTTTAAGTTTATTATTTGGATATGTTATCATTTTATGCGAATTTGATTAGTTGAAATAAGCCACTGAAATCTTTGAGCAGTATAATGTTTGATTTGGCTGTGACCGTAGGAATTCTCCTTCTTTCACCTTCTTGAGTCAAATTCTTTAAGTATATCATTAGGCAAGGTTCCGATATGATAACCCTATATATACACCTGGGCGGATCGAACAGATATTTCAGTGCTTTGTCCAAGCGACATCTATTGGATTTCATGAGTTGCCCCCCCCCCCCCTTATGTAATGCAAACTAACCAATAGCGTTTAACAGTTTTGCATTGTACATCTGCCGAAAATGGTGGAGGCAATTGACCTCAAAAAAGGCGACTATTGGAGAAAGAACCTGAACAGTAGTAGTTATGGATGTTAGAATATGACCCATTTATTCTGCAATAGAATTTTCCGAATGCCAAGCCAAAAACTAGCAAATGAGTAAACGTTCGCATGGCTAAATGGAAAATATGTGAGCACCGTGGAAATTAATCACGCTTTCCGACGCGAACATGCCGAGTATATATAGAGAAATGCCTGACTATTATATTACGGTTACTACGCGATAGGGATTTGCACACAGTGAACATTTTGTCGGACTCCAGACCGAAGGGTGCGCGTTCGAATCCTACCATCAGACCAGCCTGGGTCAGCTACGGTGGTAAGTTCTTGAGCAAGGACCTTTGTTCCAAATGCATTGGCACGAAATAACCTACTTGTGCTGCTGTGCCGTAAAGCACCAACCAAAGCAGTGGATATCAAGTGTTGAAAAATGGTGTGTTGTCCGTGTAAAATTTTGTAGTGATTGGAAGGCCATTTGCTCTTTAAATTATAATTTGCAAAAAAAATATATATCTACTTTTAAATATTGTTAGTTATTGAATTGTGTATTATTGATTCAATTCATGTTTGAACTATTTTTCATGCACAATGATCGAAAGGTGTAACACTTCAGCTAGAAATAAAGGAAATGCTGAACACGTCATTCTTCTGTCAATCTAGTATCTTTCCACTAAAATAAAGATTACGTGAGAAATATAACCTCTAATGGATAGGAATTCCACTATGTTTTTATGTTCATATATCTACATCATAATTTTCGTACATGTAATAAATACATGCAACATACTTCATGACGGGGTAATAACCGATGTATTCAAATGTACTTCAAAGCAGTTTTACTTCTCTATTCTGCGATATGCTCCAAAGCAAATCAGTTTATTTTTTCGTGTGATACACTTTGTCTTAATTAGTTCTCATTTCGACTCACCAAAACACTCAAAAGATACAAAATATCCAAATCGTTTCCTAAATTTTCATTCGAAATGAACACTCGTGCTTTTCCTGTTTCCAATTCACTTAGACAAGACGGGAAAATTTTATAATATCAAGATGTATCGCCTACAAGAAAACTTTTGAAATAAATTATGACAACTTTTTGGGCCAGTTACGCATGTCAACAGTAATGAATGTGAGACCTTCGATGGTTGCTTAAACAATTGGATTTATATAATACGTATTTAAAGACTGGGTTTCCATAGCAACCAAATAAACTAGATCACTCTTGCAAATGGAAAAGTCTTACTCTGAGACCATGTGTCTTATTCTTAAAACATTTGAAGACTTTATCTCAGGTCCAAGCTTACAAATCCAAGTTTAAACAAGAAACTTGCATAATATATGCGTCATTTTAATAGTACCTATTTTAAATGACTTTCATTTTCAGCTAGTAATATTATCTGTTATCAGCTATTAGCTTAGCTGAAGTACTGTACTTTTCTGAATGGTTGCTCAACCGGCCACGTGTCGGACAATCTACACACTGCGATATATAAGATCATCCTGTTCCAATGGCCAGGCTCTGATGCACCAATGCTCTAATCCACTCAGCATCGCACTTATCCCCCAACAAATCTACTCAGTACTGCACTTATCCACACACACACAACAAATCCACTCAGTACTGCACGCATCCCACCATACAACAAATACACTCATTACTGCACTCATCCCCCAAAAAACAAATCCATTTAGTACTGCACGCATCCCCCACACAACAAATCCACTCAGTGCTGCACTCACCCCCTCCACACACACACACACAACAAATCCACTCAGTACTGCTCTTATCCTTCAACAACAAATCCACCCAGTACTGCACTCATTCCCACACAACAAATCCACCCAGTACTGCACTCATTCCCACACAACAAATCCACCTAGTACTGCACTCATCCCCCCACATACACACAACAAATCCACTCAGTGCTGCACTCATCACCCCCAAACACAACAAATCCACTCAGTAATCCACTCATCCAATACAAATATCCACTCAGTACTGCACCCATCACCCCCCCCACAACAAATCTACTTAGTACTTATCCACACACACACACACACACACACACATCAAATCCACGCAGTCATGCACTCATCACCCCCAAACACAACAAATCCACTCAGAACTGCACTCATCACCCAAAATACACAATAAATCCACTCAGTACTGCATTTATCCCCCCATACACAACAAATCCACTCAGTACTGCACTCATCCCCCCACCCACCCAACCACACACACACAACAAAAACACTCAGTACTGCACTCATCACCCCACAACAAATCCACTCAGTTCTGCACTCATACCACTCCCCCACTATAAAATGTCTGGAACAAAGTCCAAGAAAAGGACTCGGTTAGAAAACTCGATAAGCAAGCATAAACTAACACTCAGCTAAATGCACAAAATCACTGGATTTCTATTTGGAAATTCAAGGTGTGTAATGAAATTTATAACAACAAATTGACACCTATATATCAAAAAGTGGGAAAAACACTTATCCTTGGATCCCACATTGCATGTTTGAATACATGGGTATCTGAAAGAATCTTTCCCAATGTCCCTAACTCAGCTCCTCATTTAAGCACGCTAAATTTTCAATGGCAAAGCTGCAGTGTAGGTATTGCATTATATGGGACTCGTGAGGCTTATGTGGACACTTTTTGTGAAACAAAAAGTTTCTTTTTTTTATAAAGCAGGCTTTATATAGCAGGTCATTTCTCATTTAATTCTTTTTCTCTAATAGATTCATCTTATAATGATTTCTTTCCGATTTCTTGACAAATGATATTAAATTTTCATGAAACATAATATGTATCCTAGTGTCATCCGCTTAAAGACTCCTTAAGTTTCTGTTTTCATGTTTAAAAAATAAAAATGAAGGAATTGTTCTCGCTCCATTAATCTTCATTCAGTAGAGGTAATTTAACCTTCTAATATACACACTACTCTAGAAACGACTTCAAAATGTTTGTGCTCTAACATAAAAATATATATTGTTGATCCTTTCTTTACATGTAAAATTTTTCAATATGTATGGAAACACCTGAATTAGCAGCTGTTTGCAAGAAAAGGTAACTCAGCTGAAATCAAAACATTGCAGTCTTATCTAAAGTATTGTCTGATATAAATCAATTTATATCAGTTTTAGATACGAAGATTATCTTGTGGTTTTGATCTAATGTGAAACAGAACAGTAATGTCAGCAGTAACAAAACTGAGCGTCTCAGCTCACCTCGTCACGGCGGAGAACGATAGAATGTGTAGTACTCGTTTTCAACTCCGCCCTTAAATGTTGATTTATGCTATCGAAATGAGGTTGAGGATGAATACCAGTTTTTAGTGGTTTGTAGTAAGCATGATTTGTTGAAGGAGGTTGACGCGAATACCAGTTTTAGTGGTTTGTAGTATGCATGATTTGTTGAATGAGTTTGAGGATGAATATCGGTTTTAGTGGTTTGTAGTAAGCATGATTTGTTGAATGAGTTTGAGGATGAATACCAGTTTTTAGTGGTTTGTAGTAAGCATGATTTGTTGAAGGAGGTTGAGGATGAATATCATTTTTTGTGGTTTGTAGTAAGCATGATTTGTTGAATGAGTTTGAGGATGAATATCATTTTTTGTGGTTTGTAGAAAGCATGATTTGTTGAAGGAGGTTGTGGATGAATATCATTTTTTGTGGTTTGTAGTAAGCATGATTTGTTGATTGACAGTGAGGATCACTACAAGTTTTTGTGGTTTGTAGTAAGCATGATTTGTTGAATGAGTTTGAGGATGAATATCATTTTTTTGTGGTTTGTAGAAAGCATGATTTGTTGAATGAGGTTGTGGATGAATATCATTTTTTGTGGTTTGTAGTAAGCATGATTTATTGAATGAGTTTGAGGATGAATATCATTTTTTGTGGTTTGTAGTAAGCATGATTTGTTGATTGACAGTGAGGATCACTACAAGTTTTTGTGGCTTGTAGTAAGCATGATTTGTTGAATGAGTTTGAGGATGAATATCAGTTTTTTTGTGGTTTGTAGTAAGCATGATTTGTTGATTGACAGTGAGGATCACTGCAAGTTTTTGGGGTTTGTAGCAAGCATGATTTGCTGAATGAGGTTGAGGATGACTACCAGTTTTTACTGAAGTAAGCAAGAAAGGCTTTGTTTTCAAATAATGCTCTTCTTAAAAGCCATCCATGATAAAATGTGTAGAACGTATGAATTATATATATGCAAGGAAATTATGTTCAAATTTTAAAACAAAAAAAAAAATGTGTATTTAGCATCTGAAATGAGAAATAAGTTAAGTCATCTGTTCCTATACTCAATTCAAATTTCAAGTGGTACGTTATGGAGACCTACTTGTTGGTATAATTCACCCACCCTCTTCTCTTGCAAGAAACCATTAGGGAAATGAAAATAATGACTTGGTAAAACCAGTTTTACGAGACGATGCCCGCCCGCCCCCATTAAATATGGTTAACTACCGAGGCCGAGGAGCGGCCGAGCTGTCTGCATCCAACCTATGGCGCTAAGGTTGCATTTGATCGAGTAATATGTCAGAATCGGTCGAAAGCAGCTTACCGTGTTATTGGTCGAACTCAAAAGGGCGCGGAGAGTTCTAAATATGTATCAATATTCTCGTACAATCTCGATCGAACACGTTAATTGTAAAACAAAATTGGTATTTTCTCCGTATTATGATTATGCCGTTCAGAAAGTGGATCCAAGTGAACTGACGATGGGTGCTTAGACACTTTTCTTTCGTTACTGTCAAACATCACGTATTGGCGTTATTAATTTTTTTTTAACGGTTCTTATACATTCAATGAAAATTGTGGGAAATAACTAAATAATGCCTAAATATTTAGTAAATTTATTCATTGTTTGCGAGTAAATATTTTTATAACAGAGAACAAAAAACATTGTCTTCACTAAATTTGCAACCTTTTGGATTGATAAAATTAAATTCAGCGACACGAATTAAAATACAGCGGGAAAGATGGAACATCATGTAGAGATAAATCTACCGCCCCCCAAAAAATGTAAAAAAAAAATATCCATACTTTTTCTCGGAATATAAAGCAGACCTTTTTATCTTTTGTCGTACTTTTTTTTAACATGTTATAGTTGTGTAATTTTTACACTTTGTTTTCAAACAATATTCATGTTTGCAACTTTACCTGCTTCACACACGGATATTCTTTTAAAGAATAATGTCTTAGAATGCCCACATAACGATGGTTAACCTGCTGAACTTGCTACGAGAAATGTTTACTTTCGAATCATAAACCAATCTGTATAATAAAGCATATCAATCAAAATATGAAGGCATAAGCAAGAAAGCTCACAATACCTTAATACGGTCTTAGCTTGAATACGCATCTTCTATTTGTGACTCATTTATAAGTTCATGTAGCCGTAATCTCTGCCTCACTTAGCATCGCAACAGGATTACCTGGTACATGAATATTCTTTCATTTGTGCAGATTCAATCCACAGCTAGTTATTATAAATAGTCTTTATCATCGACCATTGTAAATTTTACATAGAGTATAAAGTTTACGAATTTTCCCACAATTTATCCTTAGCACTCTAAGGTCAAGCTGATTGTATGCAGTAATATTTCAAGTGGGGAGGAATGAAACAAAAGAAGACAACAAAAAGACGAATCTTTATCATTGCATGTGTCCTGAATCGGGAAAGCCCCGCATCAAGTCAAAGTGGTTTTGAAGTCACTAAAGTAGCAAGCAAATTAAGGCACAAACAAGCTAGTACCGGGGAAACATGTATGACATACACCAGCGTGGTCCAGCATCTTCAATATGACATACACCAGGGTGGTCCAACATCTTCAATACCGTGGGCCACATTGACCAAAAATGTTAAGCTCGTGGACCATACATGATATATATTATAGTTATTATAAGGTAATTATAGAACTGACCTTTTGTCTGAGCACTGGCCACACAAAAAATGTCCCGCAGGCCTGTAGTTGGACCCCTATGACATACAATATACAGAACTGGAAAACTGGTAAATGGTAATCGTAATCGCCTGTAATGAATTGCCGGTTGTGAATAATCATAGGTAATCAGTTGCAAGTAACTGGTTACAGTAAAATATACTGTATTTAATACAATATCATCATTACTATGTGACAACATTTTTATGAAATATACTTAAATCTTAACTGATTTTCAATTGTTCCAAAAGTGCAAAGCATATAAATTTGGACGTTCTGTGTACTTCAAAATACCTTTAACCGTATTTTTCTGTACAAGGGGGTGTCGGGGATTCAACGGGAAGGGGGGGGGGGTAAGGGGATCTAGAGCCACCCCACCCCCACTCATCCCTAAAATAAGATCGAAACATCCGGTGTGTTTCCTATCGTAAGTTTTCTTTCCAACTGAATGGTTAAATTATGCCATAGAAACGCTTGAAATGATAAATCTTCGCCCCACAGCCCCCCCCCCCAAACAAAGGATTCCATCCCAAAGACCCTTTGCCTACTTGTTTACGCAGCCCCTACCTCCAAACGATATTCCTGGACCTGATTTGGCTTTAAAATGTAAAAGACTTTCCGTTTGAGACGGGTAAAGAGAGTCGTTATGGGTTATTGATTATTGTGTCAGGCTCGCGACCAGAAGGTATTGTTCCGAATTTTGCCCAGACCAGGCAGGATCGGCTACTAAGGTGTATGTCAGGGCAAGCCATTTTACTTTGATTGCCTCGTCATGATATAATCCTGTGGTGTGTGCCAGGGCAAATCATTTAACTGTGATTGCCTCACCATGATATAACCTTTACTGTATTGATGTATCGTCAAACACCAATAGATATATTATTGAAATATGCAAAACACGGAGATATTTTTAAAATATTTACCCCAAAATACTGAAAAATAATCTTACAGTAATTGACTACATTCAATATTGTAATTGAATCAGTTACTCTACTCAACGTTGAGTAATTGTAGTTTTTTTTATTGCAATCAGTATTTTAAAGAATAACTAAAATACAAGTGATTCATCTTAGGTTTACACTATGCCTTCATGAAAATGTGCAGACAGGCATACCGGCACACCCATAAATCATAAATCCCCACGTAATAAAAACAATATTAAGATTGACAGTCTTATTGTAATACGCTTGACTGTCTTATTGTAATGCGCTTGAAAGTCTTATTGTAATACGCTTGACAGTCTTATTGTAATACGCATGTACGCAATATACATCAGAAAAGTGGTCTTATAATACGCATAGCAATGTTCTTCCATCACATACATTGTTCCAAGGTACATTTCAAAATGTTTGCAGCATTTTCTCGAAAAATAAATAATCATAGATCAAAAAATGCAGTTCACACAACAGTGTTTCATCAGTAACTTGGATTATCGCTAATTTATCACCGCCTTTAATTAAAGTGAGGCAAATGTGAGGGCTGGTCATGACCTCTTAGGGTCGAATATGGTAAATACAGCACCTCAGTCTAAGGGGCATAACTCTTACACTTGGAAGGTAATGTACGACTTTGCTTTTACTTATTCAACAAGAATAATGAGAAGCAATCTTGATAGCAATGGTTTCAAGGGCATTCAAAGGCCTTCAACATATTTTATTAACTTTCAAATCACGAAAAGTTATTGTGCTGGCGACAGATCATCATTCCAATTTTTTAATGGATCAAAGTTTTCATCAAGAAAATAACGGTTGAAAGGTTTATGTTTAGTGGATGCAGAGACGTGCAGAGCGATGTAAGCAAGATGGATTGGGTTGTCTTCATCCACTTCCTGTCTTAGTATGGTACAAGGTTGCATATTTGTAATTATATCGAATCAGCAAGGAATGTTGCAAACAGGGCCGGATTAAGGCATTAGGGGGCCCTGGGCACAGCCAACATAGGGGCCCATCGCTATCTTGCCTTGTCCATAGATATGGTTACAGTACTATTAACAACACTGACTGTCAAATCAGACGATAATATACGGGGCCCCTTGAGCCTCGGGGGCCCTGGGCACGTTGCCCACTTTGCCCTATGGATAATCAGCCCTGGTTGCAAATATTACTATATGAATATTGACTGGTATTACTTGCTCTTGTTCGTATTACAGATGCTGAAAGACGTATTTTACAATCAACTCTTGCTCCAAAGGTATAGGTCAGTAATTCGTACGTTATGCTATAACTTATCATGGTAAAATTATCGCATATTTTTGAGTTTTTAACTTAAGCTGTGTTATTTGAAAAGATAGGACATTACTAAGGCACTGAGAAAAACTGTTTACAGTTTGAATTGTGGAAAAGAAGAAAAATATCTTTTCAAGTAATTTAAATATTTTGTCGGGTGTCCTTGGAGACAAAGTTCAATAATCTGGTCCGTCCTGTGTTCTGAATCAATAAATACATATAAAGTAAATAAACATATATTAAATTGAACAGATTAAAATCTACACTTCCAACCAAGTGAATACATAAGGACCAATTGAAGGTAAAGACCTTCACCACTCGTTACAGAAAACTACACACCAATCAGTGCAGCTGTAGGTGTATAAATAAGCCGCCTGATCATAAAGACCACTTTTAGCATCTCGGAACCATTAGAATGAGAACATTTCTTGAAATTTTCACAGTACAGGGTATGTTATTATATAGGTACCATTTCGTATGCATATAGCGAAACAAAAAATTGCACACCAGAAAAAAAAAATAAATAAAAAAAAAATTGAATAGTAGATATGTACCTTCTTCCCCCTTAAATACTTTAGGTGCTTCATTACGATTATTTTATCCTTGAAAAATATAATATATAGCTTAGATAATACGATTTTGATAAAGTTGAAGCTGTTACAGATTGTGGATCGCATTGTGAATCAGCATCAATTTTCCTAAAGTTTAATATGCACAGACTTTAGCCGTTAAAACGTGACATTCAGCATTCCCACCCACCCTTTCTTGTACATCTGATATTTTATCATCAATGCTAAGGTTACCAAACTTATCGTTGCAAACTTCTTGTCTTAAAAATGGCCAAATACCATCTGTATCTCACTTTCTTTCATACTGGTTTGCGCTCAATTTCTCACATCAGCAAAGGATATGAAGTACAGTAGGGCTGCTCATATTTTAGTGGTGTTCCAAGAAACATTGACAATATTATTTCAAAATACACACGATACATCCGAAAATTTTCTCATATCGAGAGTTTATGTACTTATCGAATGCGCCATCGTAAAAGTATGCGGTTACAGCAGGAGAGAAACACTGACAAATTCGGTTATAAACTTACAATTATACAACTTTAAGGTCATTTATATAAAACCTTTTTTCACGTTCTTGGTCAATTTATATGCATATCATACGCAACTGCGCTGCTTATCTGGGGTTCTGCGTAGCAATAATACAGCATTACTCATAATAGCATCCTCGTTCCATCCAAAGAATATCCATCCCTTTGTGTCAGAAATGTACAACAGATCATTCGAAAGAACCAACACTGGCTTAATGTTCCGAAAGTCTGAAGGACATATGTGAATAAATTCCTATGGCTGGTACTATAGACCTAGAAATCCCAGGGACCATTTGGTACATGATAGGACCACAGATGCGGGCACATATTGCTGCAAAGACAGGACCTGCCAAATAAGCAAGCATATTTTTGAAACCATTTCAGAACGAAGCTCGGCGACAGGAATTAGATTTGAAATCAGTCAGAAGTGGAGAAAATGTAATATATCTCCTGACATGCAAAATCTGTACCGTCCAAGATTTTGGCGAAACGGTTGACTACAGAAAGCGAGTGAATAACCACAAGAATTACATTTGCAAATTAAACCAGTGCAAAACTCGACAACCTCAATTGAACATTCAGCAGAGTCCCTCAAGATGCTACTGACTGATTATAACCCTGGATGGATAGACATATAACACACATGTTAGGAATAATATTGGATTCTGCAATTGAGAACCTGTGGGGGATTTGGTCGAAGTAAAACGAAAGCTGTATTTTCCTAGTCTTGTCAGTATGTCATTCAGGCATCAGTTTCTTACCCGTACGAACATCTGTACGATAATTTTATATATGTATATACCCATTAACATGAAAATTTTATAATGATTATTTTTTTTTCCAGTAAAATTCTTTTTACACATTGTTCTATTACCTTCTCCACACTTAACTTTATCGGGATATAATTTTTAGTTTATATCGTGGCTTCTAGTCTTGGATGTGTTGCATTTTCTTTGCTATGCATTTTGTTCTGTTCGCATCCTTTGTCTTTGTCCTGGAATTAGGTCAAGGCAGTTTTATTCTCAATATTGATAAAATGCATTTAGCCATATCATCCCACTTTTGAATATTTTTGAGAAACTTTCACTGTTATGACACAGCACAAAAAGACGTAGTTTACACGTTGTGATACTGATTTTCATCTCTTTTGTGTGTGTATTATATTTCACTCTTTTTTTTACAGACATCTAGACATGTAAATAGTTCAGGCTTCGCTTTTGTTCGCTTTGTTTCCTTTCTGTAACTGATCATATGATTAACTCAAGCATTTGAACAAATTTTATAACTGCGCAGATATATATATATATATATATATATATATATATAGAGAGAGAGAGAGAGAGAGAGAGAGAGAGAGAGAGAGAGAGAGAGAGAGAGAGAGAGTATATGAATTGTTTGATACATCTTAAATAAAATCTCAGTATGCATTATACTGAGTTGAGCATCTTGTAGAAAGGTGACACAACTAAAGCCACAGTTTAATATGAAAGTACCAATGGCGGGATCAATAGATACCGTGCATTCCTAGCCAAATCTGGATGGCAAATATGTTGTGAAAACTAGTTGTGTTGTAATATGGTAGACAATAGGATGAAAATATTCAATTTCTTGATTTAAGCATCAAAATTTCAGACAGCCGACCCTGTATGGCCTGCGTGGATATCGAACCTGCGAAATTTAAATTACAAGCTCAAAGATTTACAACTGAGCTATCGTAGATCAGTATGGTCTTTTGTATGTATTTTCAATTGGTTTGGGGCCTTTCTCGTGTGTTTCATTCTTTTGTCCCTTCCATCGGCATTCCTTGTACCACACAATTATTGCAAGATGTTTCAAACGGTATTTTATACACATTTTTGGCTACATCATTGCGAGGAAATGGAAGATAAGTACCTTTGCCTTTCATCGTTTTGATCTTTTCACTTAAATCTGCGATAGATAAATCGTAAGTTGTTCTTATAGATTTGATCATGTTGTCGTTTACGCTCATTCTGTTTTTAAAGTTATCAATCTTTTATGGTAATCGCTGTTAAATCATTCTTCTTTTTAAACTCAGGCCATTAGTGTTATCTCTAATCGTGTTGAGGTCAGAAAGTTTTGTGTTAAAATCATTGATTATTATATCCTCATTTTTTCTTTCCTTTCAGTTTACATTGTCAGAATTGGTCAGTATTTTTCCATATTGCACTTCTTCATAGTGCACGACACATGTGCCTAAAAATAGTATGGTGTATTAGGAACTACTTTGATTGTAAACAATGTACGTTTATGTAGCAAACGCTTTAGCTTTCGATTTATTACACTTGTTTGTGAATAAACTTAAGAAAGCTGTTTCGTCCATTTGAAAGTAGAGATGATAAAGTTAACAATGTGACGAGTTTACTGAGTCACAAATGAAACTTTCAGACAGCAAGCGCGAGAGAATCAGTAATTGAAAATACCATTCTGATCATTTAAACAATTATTTAGGAGAAATATTCATAACTTTTCGCAAATAGAATGGTTCAGACTATAACCAGTGCTCTCTAGGGTCTATAAAAACGGCACAGAAAAGCATATCTGTCCGAGGCGTACTATTTTAATAGTCAGTCAAAACACTAAATTCGAAATAAAAATGTAACTGAAGGTTTTGGTAGGAAACTAAGAGCAACAGGCCAATAATCCAAGAAGACGAAAAAATATTATTTCCGCTGGCTAAAGGGACTGTCACATAACAGAAGCTTTGCAATTTTCTCCGTTTAACTATTTTGATACAATGTTAAGCTAGTGATAGAAGACGTACGCTGTATGATGCAGGTCAGAGCTGGGGTCCCTCCAAAAGCGAGCATGCAAGTGACAGGGCATAAACATGTGTCTTCTTTAGCTGGTAATAAGAATGGTAATAAATATACTTACATTTAAACATCTTGAATTTCCTCAAAATGTTCTTTCTTAGTTCTGAAAATCCGAATGGCATGACCCATGTCATCGAAAACCTGATATCTACCAAAATGGTACTGTAATTTCAACTACATTTCCAATTAAATCACATTCTCCTTGTTGTAGTAAATTGACCCAATAAATCCAGTCCATCATAAGCAGAAATGCGAAATTGAGTTGGATCAACAGAAAAACAAAATCTGTCCATTCCAGACTAACTTCAAAAGTTTATCAATATGCATTAATTCAAAATATGACTCTAAATTTCAATTGTAACTAGACGAAAATGACTTTTTGAACTAATCTCGAGCGCGCGACGAAGTTCAAAGGTCGTTGGGCGGTGCTACGTGCGCATTAATATTGTTACTGGGTATTGAGGAATCTACAGTTGTGTATTTATCTTGAAATACAGCATAAATTCAATTATATTGTTTCTGTATTGCTTTACTTTATTATTAGTCTTTGGTAGGAAAACGAAATGAGTAAATAATAAAAAGGTTACTGCAGTACTTTTCAGGGAAAAAAATCTCGTTCATATTTTCCCATACAAATGCCGTAGGGAAAAAAATCTCGTTCATATTTTCCCATACAAATGCCGTACTCTATAATTATCTTTTATCTTCATGTCGCTTAGCCTAATTTCTTTATCAAATTCATTTCGCAAAGAGGCAATCTTAACTTGCAAAATACTGTAATATTCTAGTGAATTCATTATCATTTCCAAACCAGGCTCCAAAGATTCTATTTCACTGTTCCATCTTTTGTTCAATAGATCTGATATACTTCTGACTGTCAGCTTTTCCATCTAATCTTTATCCTTCTGTTTGCAATGTAACCCTCCAAAGTAGTACTCATCCTCGACTCAGGCGTTGTTTTTGCAAATAACTGCGTAAATCCGTCCCTGAGTATTTCAATTACTTATTTAGTTCTTAATATTCACAAAGTGTAGAACCGGTGTGAATAAAATATTGGAGCATTTTTATTTTTGGTGGTTTTTGTTTTGTTTATTTGTTGTTGTTGTTTTGGGTTTGTTTTTTTTTTTTTGTTTTTTTGTTTTTTTTCCTTTGCTTCCAACATGATAAAAAGGACTGTGGGACTTTTTTGGATTATGTGAACTTTTAGTCTAATTAAAATTATTATGCTCTAATCATTGATATGCTCTAATCATTGACCATC
>JAECUM010033783.1:0-10993 GCA_016617855.1 Megalonaias nervosa
CACTAAAATCTTTTCAGTATTTATGTCAAACAAGTGATCATTTTTAAGGAAAAATGGACAAAATAAATTCTTGTGCTGACAGCTACAACAGAGGCCTGAAGAAAATGTAAGTTAATGTATTAATATAATTAGAATTATATTTTTATATCCTAGTCTTTCAACTGGCTGAAAATTTCCATCGCTGTTTTGTACTCGAGTGAACAAGCATCTGCGTAGATTTGGATTCTATTATTTTAATGTTCGGGTTTAATTATTTCAATCGAAATTTGGTACCATACACTGTACACCCTAGAGTCATATTTTAGCTGATGCATGGAAAGATAGTTATAAGTTTCTGTAATAATAGTTTGATTAGGTTCACATAGATGCAGCAATGTTTTTAGTAACAAGATAAGTACCTTCGGGGAATTAAGACACAAATTGGAGATTTCAATATAAACAGAAACATAAGCAAGTGGGAATAGTTTATTAATCTCACTACCAAATCATAACACAACTGTCGTATAGTAGAAAATTATCCGGATCCGGAGCCCTTGAAAAATTAACCGGAAATAGTATATTAGTCTCGCTATGGAATCATCTACATATTGTGTGGATAAAATTGTTTAAAAGCTCTTCAATAACACCGATGTCCATTTTATTTCATTCTTGATTAAATGACACGTATTTTTTACCCAAGGACCATGGTCTGCATGAAAGAATTCTTATTATTAGCCATTATAAAAGAAAAAAAAATATTAATTCCAGTTTCATGAGGATATGATTATCTGAAGATGATGATGATTGATTTAATGTCTCACGTGTTTGTATTATTCGGGTTAATCACAAAGTAAAATTTATAATTATTCATGTGAAATTTATTTGTCATTCCTTCACGTGTTTAAAATTAGCTTTGTTGGAGAAAGACCCCCTATACGGTAAACATTGGAAATTCAGAGATCATCTTAAACACCCTGCTCTTTGACTCTCGCACTCCACGACCATACTTACAAAACAATTTGCACTGGGAAGTGATGTAAATTTATGTAAAAGTGTTAGAGAAACTTACGAAAGATCGCACATAATTCTCGTTAATGAAACACTCGTAATCACCAACGAGAGTGGTACGTAAACTCTGAGCATACATTTTTTGTGAAACGGTGCCCTGAACCACTTCTAGTGCCCCATAATTTTCCACAATCAACGACCTTGAGAAGAAATTCGAGAAAACTTACAACGATGAAGAGGAATGTGTGTGTGTGTGTGTGATTTAGATTTTTAACGTAGCTTTAATATTTTTTCAGTCATATCGCTACGATGTCTGCAGTGTGACAGTTTATAGTGATGTCTAGCACTGGGGCATCATGCCGCAGACATGTGGCATGATGTCCCACCAAGTCACATTATCCTGACATAAGGCCGACCAGTCCTAACACTAACCTCTTAATGCTGAGCGCCAAGCGAGGCAGCTGTTAGTACCATTTTTTAAAGTCTTTGGTATGATACGGCCGGGGTTCGAACCCGCGACCTCCCGCATCCGAGGCGGACGCTCTAACCACTAGGCCACCGGAGATGTTGATGAAGAGGAAAGACAGTCCTACGTGATGATTACTACTGTATGCTTAACGATGAAGCACCAGACACAATAGCTGACATGTATGAACGTTTACGTGACAAGTCGCTTAACATTTTTAGATACAACAAAGGATGGTCGTATACGAATTGGTGTGGCATTTTGTAACGGAACATAAGGGGTCATTTGGCCTAATGACCTTTTGGAGAAAATGATATCCGAGCAAGGTCCTTACATATTCAGTTGACCTCACGAAGATGAGCCTGTCTATTTCCTGAAGTAACACTATACATCATTAGCTGTAAAACGAATCGTATTATTTACGGCTGTGAAATTGAGTAAAATCCTCTGGATCATGCTGTGTTTGGCCCGAGTGCTTGGCCATGTCGTTAATGTGGTATCGGAAACACGTTTTGTTATCAGCTTTACCTGCCATGTGGCTCTGTTGCCAAGTATAATCGCTAGCGGGTGTGAAAACTAGCCAACGCGTCCATTCCCCCCCCCCCCCATATAAAGCCGATTATTTTGTCAAGGATCAAAGCGATTGCAGTTTAGAAACGGTAATTGATAAATAAACAATTAGACGATGTTTTCTCTTATTTACTGGCACGACGACTGTGAATCAACTTAAGCAGTTTGCGCGAGAGGGATATGAGAATGGCAGGTATGCTTACAGGAATTGGGTTCGCAGATGAGTCAGGGGTGGCTGTGAGTTTGTTGGTGGGGAAAAACGCCGTCTCCGTATCACAGCTACGATTGCCACTGAAGCTGCTGAAAAATCACGACGAGTATAACTTCGCAAGTTTACGTTGCACAGGCCCTCTCATGATTTATAAGATTATCGGGTAATTATACAGATTGAGTACTAGAGAGACAGCGACGCCGTGAAGATTCTCTCGAATATGCGTCTGGAAATTATATCAGCACTGCAGCACGCGAACACCTCTGGGTTAAAAGGAACATTGTTCTCGGTGCGGACTTTATTATGCCGCTTAACCCAACAGAAATCCTCGATTCACCAGACAACGATGAGTTAAAAATTTCAAGTCCATGATTTTGGAGTGATGCCTTTTATAATCTAGAACAGAGAAGACACTGAGGCTGTTGATAACGAAATCGACAAAGCTTTCCAAAGAAAAAGTGGGAAAAATTCACCAACATAGGTTCAGAATAGAATCTTGCCAGATGCGCGCAAATTCAGCTTCATATTTCTCCTTATTAACCTTTTCTTGGATCGACTTACATTTCAATACCAGCGTGTATTCCACCGCGAGCAGAAATAAATGTGAAAAGCATTGACAACTGGTGTTTCGAATCGGCGATGTTATCTGCGATCATCTAGCTAGTGATCATAATGATTTGCATGTATTTAGCACCCAACAGCTGCTTGATAGCCAAGACATTTGCGGTTGGGGTGGGGGTGCGTGAGCGGGGAGTCAGTGAGAAGCCGCAGAACCTGGTAAGAATGTATATAAATTTACCGCACTGCAACGAACCGTATATCATTTAAGCGGACTTTGAATGCTTGAATGTTTCAATGGAAGTCGCGGTTCCGTCAAATTCAATTTGTTGAACAAGTCCCGTGCGAGTTTTGCTACACTGTTGTCAGATGGGATGGAGCAACTGAACCGCCAAAGTTGTATCGTGGCAACGATTCAGTTGAGGTGTTTCTTAAATCGCTCTAGGTTACAGACAAATGGATCAGACAGCAGCTCTCCTTACAGACATAATCATTACCCACGATGATATTCGCGAGTTTTCTGTGGCTTGTCATTGCTGGATCTGTTAAGGCGCTTTCGGTGTGCTGTCCACCATAAAATGTTCGTGATCACTACCAGATCACTGGAGCGTACAGAGGAGCAGCACACAGCTCACGCAACCTGCAGCTGAGAATTCACCGAGGCAAAAAAACCCAAAGAATTCTGGTCATGTTTCATAGCCTGCACATGATTGTTGGTCACTCGATCATGCAAGGAACTGCATAGCATGGAACGTAATAATAAGCGTTATTCTCACCAAAATGGAAATAATACATGATGTTTCGGCTGGTCCAAATGCAGTTTATTGAGTCGTTGTAGTTTCTCAGTTGCAGCTTGGATATCTCGTCAACAACATTGCGGCAGTATTCGATGATTGTTTTACGATCACTTGTCGATACGGTGGTGCTGGAGTACAGCAGAAGCCATGATGTTGCTTACGCGCAAAGCAATCTATCACTATGAGTACATGAACGGCACAAAGAAGCACAGATTGCTTCATTTAATTCATCGCTGTCGCTAAAAAAAATTTCCGCAACCACTACGTGCTCGTGAACAATGCCTGGTGCCCGTTTGGTTCTCGAAATCTTGGCGACTATTATGTCGTGTATCTGCGCCCTGGTGTGTTGCTGCTATCGGATGGTTCTGACACTTTCGGGATACCGCCATGCTTGACACCCGCACATTACTTCTCATCAACGTGAACGACTTGGGATACGCTGCTATCAAAAACGAATATCGAGTTGGAACTGTTCAGTAACATGTATTAACATTTATTTATTGAAGGTGGATTCAGAGGCTGGATTTCCATGGCGAGTCACCGTTACGCTCATGCTAACAACCTATGCGTGAACGATTAAGACCCTGAGCCCTGCTCCCCCTCCTCAACAGTAACATCATATACAGTATCGTGACGCAAACAATCAGTATGATAGGCGATGATGCAACCAATGCCCGTATACGAGTTTCAGTGGATCAATCCCGAGGATGTGAACAAGCACAAAGACATACGCAAATATGATACTATCAAATGGTCTTACCGATATCATCGTAGGATTATTCACAAGCGCACAAAATTTTCTCGTGCGCCAGACATCGCACAATGCACCGATTGCATCAAAAGTACTGCTGTAGATTGGTTTAAAATAAACCCACTGCAATCGAAGGCGGTTCAATCGATTCGAGATCGACTATGACGATTAGTGACTCGACCACCAAAACTGAGCACACTTTCATCAACAACAATAATGCTAGCTCCGGTTAATAAAATTATGAATGAACCTGCTCAAAATGTCTGGCACAGGTCACTATAGATTCAGTAATTGCAAATCTCATAATGGGGAGCGGATTACGGTTGTCTCGCGAAAGGTATTAGATGAAAACGAGAATAAGTAAACGATGGCTTCATTAAAAAATGTAACCGATCGCCAGGGGCATGGACGTGCCAGTGTTGCAAGATAAAAGATTTTAATTCCCAATATTATGCGTATGAGGATAGGGATCCAAACGCGCAAGAACCATTAAAATTTAGGTTCATAACACAACTCGGAATTTTCTCCCGTGCGAGGCATTATTGGAAGTTCAAAGAAAACCTCAGCGCAACGATGACAACGCTGCATATGGCGACAAAGACAAAATCGGATTTGCCAACAATATCCTCATGGCGTTGTTCAACAGCACAAGTGATCTCATCAACGGAAAGGAAATCTAAGCCTGTTTGACAAAATTGACATTGCTACAACAATTTTCGGACTCTCCAGTTACAGCGATGATTACGGAAGGTCCACTAGCTATTCTTTGATGGTTTACAAGGACTCAAACGTCGATCTAGATTATAGCCTCTATATCTCACATGAACATGCACGGGATGCTTTGTAACACCCACAACCCTCTGGTATGTCTGCCAGACCTAATACTGGTGGTGCCGCAATACAAATTTTAAACCTGCATTTCAACCTTGGATTTGTGCAGCGTCAAGCCCAGATTAACGCGTGCGGGGGAGAGGTCCTGCACCATTACACTCACATACATATTTGGATTCTACAGGAACGTTCGTTAAGTTATTTTCGGGCCAAACATAAAATCATGTTACCTCGTGAGGGCGCCGCCGACGTTGACATTTGGCATGATGAGGGTGTCGCTGACGGTAAATTTTGTTATGCAACCTTATACTTTGGATGCCCTTATTGAGCCCATCAGTGGCCACAGAAGCACGTTTAACAACATTCACAGAGTAGAACATCGATTACCACATACTAGCACAAAAGCCGTGTCCAAGGAGATTTATCATGGCAAACTAGTACTCAAGAAGGTGTCAGTGTACCACATATCGTATTTGTGACATTTTTTTAAATTATGGATAATACTAGTGTTAAGTTCGATGATATTTTCAAAAGTGGCGGGTATCTGAAGTCTCGCTGAGGATAAACGGCCGAAAAGGAGCCCTCCCAAGACGTTTTGCACGACTTTCAAAACAATCAAAGCGCGGGTGTGTATCATCGGCTGTTCCAATACATGGGTCTAGACCAAAACTTTCCAACAGGTTTGCGGATTTCCCCAAAAAGACTTTACTACGTTGTACCCGATTTATTCCTTTTCTCTCGAGCATCTCGACCTGGTTAAGCACATCGTGGTGGATGGGTACTTCCAGGCACGAGTAGGCGAGGACGAAGAATATAAATGTATTGCCGTGATTCTCTCGGACAAGACTATGTTGTTGCAAGGCTCAGGTATCCAAATGAGAGTCATTTACAAATACAGTGTTTTCATGAACTAGTATCGGTTTTATCGAACACACAGTTGTTGTAATAGAACCTGCAACAGTTTAAATAAAATGTAACATTTGCGTAAACTTGTCACACTGAGCCGAGGTCAACTCGAAAAGATCTCAGCCACGACGATAAAACAAACCGGATTTCATTTGAAACTTTCACCGGACAAATTATCTGGGACCATCCCACTGATTTTGACACCGCCGCAGTTGCAACAGTTTGAAGCAAACAAACCTCCATGCTGCTGGATAACTGTTATAATGTCAGCATCTGGGGTCGTCGCGATGAAACACGACGGCGGAATATTTCCATTTCTCTTGTTCATTCCAGCGTTGTTTGCTTCTGCGTTTTGCATTACTGTAAAAGATATAAAACATATTAAGCAACTATTATAGTCACAAGGCAAACGGTTGATAGAGGACTTGCTAGTTGAAATCCGGGAAGAAATACACGAAAAAATGGAGTTGAGATAAGAACACTACTCGGATTCTTCTTTGGCCAGCACAATATTTTGCTCGCAGAGCAGCGAGCATTATAGCAGCGAGTCATAGTATCAAAGGATAGTGTGAGACGGAGCTAGCCCATCACGGCTCCCCAATCCGTGAACCCCTGACGCGGTTTCCACGAGGACTCACGCTGCATTGAACAGCGAAGCTTCCACGCAGATGCACGCGTGTGTAAAACCTTCCAGTATGGACAAGTTATAGGGAACTAGAAGTGGAGCTGGGCTGGGGAGTCGCGATAAGTAAGTGTGGTTTCAAATTCCCATTATGCTGCTACTCAGTGGAATGAAACCTTTTTCCTTTAATTGCGAATGATGTACCTTAGGTAGGATAAGTAAGCCCCACTTTCAAATTTCCACGTTGGGAATAAAAGGTACATATAATCAAACAAGTCGAACTTAATGTCGTAGTTTAATCATATGCTTATTTCTCAATTAATGTAGACTTCACTTTCGGCTATGGACTATATTATTGAATATAGGCTGCTCACGTCATGATTTAATGACCAAGGGTCAGTTGGTGCCCTGTTATCAGGGAACTGATTGATGTCTTTTGATTGGCTGCATGCAAATTATGGATACTGATTGCTTATTTGTATGATTTCATGCACAACTAGACAAGGCTTGAATGATCAGTTTAACGCAGTTCAAAAGAACTTAAGTTTATTTTGTTACGAGCCTATGCTCTTAAAATAAGTAAGAGAAAAGAGTAAAAGGCAACAAGCTTTGTAAAATTCAACAAATAATTTATTTCCATAGAATACAAAGTGAACATGAGAAGAAAAGAAACTTACGGAATTGTGAATTAAATCCCAAAATAATCCAAGAATTACAGACACAAGTCCTAATAATTTAAAGTCCTGAAGAAAATTCAGTGGAAGTCCAGAATACATCCAAAAACTGAAGGCAATGATGTGTCTGCCATAGCTTATAGAGTGTTGATGTGTCAACATTCTTTTGCTGAATCACAGTAATATAATTCCAGTTTTGAATTCACTATAAATTCCAGTCAATGTCTCCGTCCATGAATTTTATCAGAGTACTTTTGCATTTCCAGAGAAAATAATCACTTGCATTCAACAATTTGAAGAAATAAAATTTCCACCCCAAAAATGAAATACTGGACACAACATATAATGCAACTTGAAAGTACTAGATCCTCTCAGTCGCAAGTTTATATAGTTTTCTACGTGACCTCAGGTCACAATTAGCATTTTCTAAACAAAAACAGTACCTAATGGAAAATAACCTTCTAGAATGATCCTGATATTTATGAAATGAAAACCATAACCTGGACTATGTAAAATACATAAAGGAAATTCCAAAAACCTAGACCTAGACTCTAATAAACATATTTACTTCTATTAATAATGATACTGATTTTAAACCCATACAAATATAGAATTATTTTGCTATGTATTAGTTGTTTACACAGAACAAAATAAAAATAGTCAATTCAGCTCAAGCAGAAATGAACTCAGTTTTGGATAAGGTCGAGTCCAACATAAAATGTTACATTACAATCGCATGTAATGAAATAAAAAATGTTTGAATTTTTTTTAGAAAAAACAATGCAAATTAAATTTCCTAACGATTTCGTTTTGTTCACTAAGTCAGCACTGGCATAAGATGTGCAAACTTAAGTATGATCCGCTTGTTTGCACAGCGGTTTTATTTTTCGGTTCATAGCTTAATAAACGTAAAAAAATAAATGGTAAATCCTTTGTAATTATTTCATTAATTTCTTTTGGAAGGACGGTGAATCATTTTCATCTGGAATTTATTTCTCTGGAGCTTCTAAAGGGTAATCCTTGAAAAGGTCATTTAAGTATAGTGAATATAAATAGGACCATATATATCTAATACTTCGAAGAAATGTGTTTCTAGTCATCTAAGCTATTGATCAATTGTTCATGTAAGATTTCTTGGCACATGGCTGCAATATGCATGTTGTTTTTATTTAGGCATATGACGAATTACTTTGACCTTGAACTTACGTGCTTACCATCATTTATTTATCTAAGCAACTTCTGTTTTAACATATTAAAGTAATATCATGAAATTCCACCTCTTAATCGTCTGTCAGAAATATATCATAGTATGTCATGTCAACCGATCTAATTCAACAAGTGATATCTTTAATGAATCATAAATAATCGAAAGGGTTATTTTTATGCATTTAATTGAAATGTTTTCAGTATATTTAACTACCGTACATACATAGCAAAAGAAGATTATTTTTCTAACTTTGGCGTAAATTGTAGCAAAAGATCAGACTAGCTACAGCGTACAAGCTTTACTGACTATTTTATTTACTCGGTAGTCAAGGAACATAAGCGAAAATAGCAACCACCAATTTCATTTTCTTTTTCTTTCTCGCTTATTTATTTAATTATTTAACTTATTTATTTAATTATTTAACTTGACCTGAGTTAGAATGGAAACCTTTTACCCTAGTTAGAGTGAAACCTTCTTCCTCAAAGTTAGTTACATGGTTATTTATTTAGCAAGACTGGAACCCTCGTACCTCTGGTAACAAGTTACTATCTAAAGTTGAATGGAATCCTCTTACCCCAATGTAGTTAGTTACAGTGCAACCCTTTGACCCTCTTGTCACAACATCAGACAAGGATTACAGCAAGGTAAAGAATGCGTCAATGTTTGCATTTACGACTTGAGTTTAAGCTTCGTGCCCAGAATTTGTTTTAGAATTATAACAAACGGAAGTTTTAATATGCTTAGAATGAAAGTGTGCTGCTACACAAGAACGATTGACATTTGTATGTATTTAGATTGACGTTTGTTCAGATTAATCTCGATGCATGAAATGTTTGCAATGTGTATCTAAAGACTAGTATTTTGTTTACAGACAAACATGTCATCAATGATTCGAGTGAAATTCATCAAGGCCCTTCTAATCCTCTTCTTAGTTCCAATAAGAGTTTCTATGCACGAGAAATAAATCATTGCATATCTACTTCTGCCTCGACGTTATAATCTTAAATCCGCAAAATGTATTCCAGCAGAATGGTCTACACATGGTTTCGAAAGCACATGGGAAGTTCATTTTCAGCTGCAATAACTGTATACATGAATGACATTCTCCGTTTATTACGTTATATTTGCCCTGTCCGCATAAGTACATTGCAAGCTGAAAATATCAAGAATGTTCTTGTAACTTCGAAAGGAAAAAGTCATGCTGCTATTGTAACTCTGTTGCAACCCTACTCTAATATTTTCTCCAAAAGCACAAAACAATATTGTTTTTATGTCAAATATTATGTATAAAGTGAGATTCGTAATATTTGTCTCTCTGGCATCATAACGGGAATTCACATTACGCCGTAGATTTGCATTAAACTGGGCTTCTGGATCAAACAGAAATTTAAAATTACGGCTTTAGTCAATAGATTTACATTATGTGCACACAGAAAATTTAATGTTAAATAGTGATTGGAACATCAAATGATCTAAAGTCCATCACCTAGTGACCTTCTATCCAACACCAACTTTTTATTGCTATTCAACACCCCGCTTTTTGATTACTAATCAACACCCCAAGTTTTGATTACTAATCAACACCCCACTTATTGATTACTGTAACACAGCCATATTTTAAGTACTATCTTTCACTTTTTGTTTATATCAAGCACACACATTTTTATTGCTATCCTACACGCGGTGGGTAAGGACCAATACTTAGGCCTCTACAAGCCGTGTGCAATGACCAACAGCCCACATTAACGATCGAACACACCAGGTGTAGTGACCAATACTCACTGTTATGTATGTCTGAATTTTTTGTAACTCCTAGTACATAATTGTGTCTAATTTTGTTATAATTTTTATTCATGGCTGTAAATTGAACATAATATATTTAGTTAGTTTTACCTACTTGACCTGAGTCTATTAAGATTATAATATTACATAGGAGCGATAAATAGATGCTTTTTTATGTGTTGACAATTATTAAAATATAATCTTAATGATAAGACTTAATGGCGCCTTTCAATTAATTTCTCATTGGCTGATGGGGTTTTGTCCTCTCTAGAAGAATTCATTAACATCCCATTGGTTGGGCTAGGTCACATGAATAAGAAAGTTCGACGCAAAATGAGTAGTTTGATCTGTCACGTGTGGTATATTATGAAATAAGAGCCGTAATATTAGGTGTAGATAAGGAGGGAATTGTGCAATCAGATTCATTCCGATTTTGGAGGCATCCTCTTCTCTTGTGTTCCTGTTGTAAGTCTGTAGATGTGTTTTATGTTGTACTCAGATATTATTCAAGATGAAAAACGTTTGTTTGGACTGTTTTGGACTTTCATAGATATTCTGGCTTTGATTATTAACATCGTTGTTAAGTTTTACAAAACTTGCTGGTTTTGCTTCTTTCTGGTACTTAGTTTGT
>JAECUM010033784.1:0-11016 GCA_016617855.1 Megalonaias nervosa
ATATGCAGCCTTGCATATGTTCATGACATTCTGATGCAATGTGAGTGTACTGTTGAGAGTAACACCTAGGTTTCGTACTGACTGTGTGAATTTAATGTTGGTGTTGCTGATATTTATTGTCTGAGGTTAAAGGATGTGAATGAGAAAGTCATTGTGTTGTAATCAGAATGGCTTCAGTTTTATTATCATTCATCTGCAGCTTGTTACATGTCATCCATGATTTCACTTCGGAAATGCACCTCTCTACACATTGGATGTTAGCATCAACTTCAGTTGGGTGGCTAGATTTGTATATTTGGGTGTCATCAGCGTACAATTGGTGAGACACTGGATGATGATCTATGACACTTGAGAGCGGCTGAGTGTATAGAATGAAGAGAACAGGTCCAAGAACAGACCCCTGTGGAACACCACACCACAGATCAACTGGACTGGAGTGTATTCCATTTACAGACACAGTTTGTGTCCTATTGACCATGTAGGACTTGAACCACAGTAAGATTGTATCATGAATGCCAAATACATGCTGGAGATGGTGAAGTAATATATCATGGTCTATTGTGTCAATGCTGCAGAGAAATCAAATAGGGTGAGGACTGTAATCTTTCCGCTATCCAAAGCAGAGAGAAGGTCACTAACTACTTTCAGAAGAGTAGTTTCAGTACTGTGGCAAGGGCGATATGCAGACTGTACATTGCTGAAAAGACTGTTTGAATTTAGATGAGATGCAAGTTGGGATAGAATAACTTTTTCTAAGATTTTTGACATGAATGGAGATTAGAAACTGGGTGGTAGTTATTTAAATCATTATGGCTGAGTGTTGGTTTCTTCAACAGAGACTTTACAATGGCAGTTTTGAAAAATGATGGGAATTCCCTGGATGAGATAGAGGTGTTAATAACATCAGTTAGTGAAGGCAATATTGGATCTAAGCACTCAAGCAGAAGTGATGTCGGAATCGAATAAAGTTCACATGACTTTGGTGCACTCTTTATCACGATTGTACATACTAAATCCATGGAGACAGGTTCAAATGCTGCTAACAGTTGCCGCTGAAATTCGGTATCACAACTGTATAGTGATGACGAGTCAATTGAAATTGTGTTGTCAAGCTTATCCCTAATGGTTTGTACTTTGTCACGAAGAAATTTGCAAACTGGTCCGGATGAGAAATCCCATGAATTGTCCATTACTACTGGAGAAGAAGGCATTGTCTCTATATGGATGTAACAGCAGGGAGGCTTGGAGGGTGTGTGCATATTATGACTGGGTAAGTATAATTCAAGGAACATTTTATTAGAAAAATTTGGTTTCTTATTTAAATACATTACCCAATCATAATAACTTAGGAGAATTGGTAAGAGGTGGAGGGAAATACATCCCCTTACCCCAGAGAGATCATCACCAGTCCCCTAAGGTATGGGAGACAGCTTCTAGATAACCTGACTGCAGATCTGACTCCATATGTCAGGGAGTGGCTTAGAAAGGGAAAAATTTCCCTCCCACAATTCCAGCAGAAGCCATGAAGATGCATCTTTATAAATCTGTCGAACAACTCAGAAAGGTAACCTTTTTCACCACAGGTAACGGTTCCTCCAAATCAAACTGACTGAGTCTTTAAGGATGAATGATCTCTTATAAAACTGGAGAAGTGTACTTGGATCTCCATCCCATATGCAATGTTTGTGGTGGCAGTTTTAATTTCTTGAGCTGATATGTGAAGCAAATTCGTTCGTGTGGGAATTGTCCAAAATGCAGAACATATGTCTCACTTTATTCAGGATGAAATTGTCCATGTTGATAAATTATCCTTGACCTCTTTTGAGGGCAAAATGAGGTGTGATCTTCCTTGATGCAACAGCTTGGTCCTCCTGAACACCACTTACGCCCTTTATTTACCATAAATGTTGGGACACCATAAATTAATTTTAAAAGTAATTTTTTTGTGCAGTCTTTATGTTCTGGGACACATCGTTTTTTTGAGTCATAAATTGTGGGACACATTTTAAATCATTCGAAAATTACATGTTGGAAAATGCACTTCAACTGAAATTTTATTTTAAAAAATATAAAGCTGTGTACTTGAGATAAAACTCTTTAATCCACTGCAGCAGCATCTCATCAACACAACCCTTCTCCTGCACACATACGATCCATTCTTTCGGTGCATGAATATTTTTTTAATTTCCTCATACTGTAAAAAATTGTTAGAGGCAACACATCACCTGAAGCGGAAACTTCAAGGACTAAGAAGTCAGATTTTTTCAAATCTACACCAGTCTTGCTAATTCTCACACTTTTGAACCCCATCTTATCGTCAGTCCATCCAGGAATGCAATCAAAGTACACTAGAATTTCATCCATGTTAATGACCATATCATATTATTGGCGAAATCATCTGCATCTCTTGTGGCCTTCACAAATTCATCCCATGATTTTAATTTCTCCCAATCTTTTGGGCGACACTGGGTCAATGATGTCTGTGCACGAAGCACTATATTGTGTCACTTTAAAATTGTTCCATTGTTTCAATTTATTTTTAAAATTCCTGTGAATACCAGTGAAAAGAAACCAAAGTTAGCTTCCATATCTCAACCATCTTTGTGCATTCGTATATTCAAAAAAGGCACACTTAAAAGAATCCATATTTGGCTTCTGAGGTCAGTTTGCTTCGCAATAAAATAACCTTTGTATTGATAGCTTTAAAAAAAAAACAAAAAAAAACGGCTCCAGAGTATCCAAAGTCGGCTTCTGAGATCAGCTTGCTTTGTAATAAAACATAACCTTTGTCTTTGATGTCTTGTCAGTAAGTTCAAAGGAGTTTACTGCTCGCTGTCAGTTGTGTTTATTCACCACCTGGGCTTTTATGTGCTTGGCATCTGTAGTTATAATTAATACAAACGAGCATTGATGTCTGCAGGTAAACAGTAATGATACTTTTGTAACCCATGCTGGCAAAAAGATTGTCACTTGCAATCAAGTGAATGTGTTTTCAAATAATTTTTATTTGCGATATACTGTCATACAGTAGACCTGGATATAATTCAATCTTGATTATTTTGCACCTAACACCGTGTCATGCGTGAATGGCAGTTGTCTTCATTATATCAGTTGATTATTTCCCTCATGTTTGTGAAAAATCATCAGCTTCTCTTCTGGCCTTCACAAATTCATCACATAATTTATTTCCCCCAAATATTCTGGGCGACGCTGGGTCATTGACGTCAGTGCACGAAGCACTATATTGTGTCACTTTAAAATTTGTTCCATTGTTTCAATTTATTTTAAAAATTCCCTTGAATACTGGTGAAAAGGAACCAAAGTTTGCTTCCAATCTCGGCTGTCTTTGTATATTAAAAAAAAAAAAATGGCACACTTAAAAGAATCCAGTCAGCTTCCGATGTCAGTTTGCTTTGCAATAAAATAACCTTTGTATTGATATCCTTAAAAGAAAAAGTAACCAAAGTCGGCTTATGAAGTCATTTGCTTTGTAATTAAAATAACCTTTGTCTTTGATATCCTGTCAGTAAGTTCAAAGAAGGAGTTTACTGCTCACTGCCAGTTGTGTTTATTCACCACCTGGGCTTCTATGTGCTTGGCATCTGAAGTTATAACTAATACAAAGGAGCATTGATGTCTGCGGGTAAATAGTAATGATACTTTTGTAACCCATGCTGGCAAAAAGATTGTCACTTACACTCAAGTGAATGTGTTTTCAAATAATGATTTTTATTTGCGAGATACTGTCATACAGTAGACCTGGATATAATTCAATCTTGATTATTTTGCACCTAAGACCATGTCATGCACGAATGACAGTTGTCTTCAAGATATCGGTTGATTATTTCTCTCTTGTTTGCAATTTTGGATCCAGATTTCAGTCGGATAACATATTCAAACCTTTGATCACAACCAAACACAATTTGTTTCTCAATGTTCATATCAAAGAACAACGTGGTGTGTGTTATCGGACATAAGTTATACACACTATAGTATGTAAGCCTACGCTATATATACAGATTTTGTGGATATATTTTATTCTTTAATGCTCATGTTGAAGAAAGGAATAAATGATAACAATACAAGGTTAGTTTCTTTCTTTTTATTATCAAATACGCATTTTGTTATTTTATTGCAATGTGCAGTGGGGGTGGGAGGAGCACAAATGCAATACAAATTTATTTCATTTCTTAAGTCTTGGGACATATGACCTAGGTGAAAAAAAAGTTTCACCATAAGTTCTGGGCCAGGAAAAAAAATAATTATTTTATCGTGTCCCAATATATACGGTAAATACGGTAGATATTATACACAATGTCAATAATATGGTCACAACATTATGAATCAACTCATGGGTATCCAAATGGAAAATAGAGAAGGCATTTATGAGAAAAAAATGTCCAAAGCCACTTGCAACTTATAATTAACTATGTAAACAGTCCCAAAATGTTAGTATCTTGTCAGATTGTGGAAGTAACGGAAGGTAGATTCTTCCGTAGACAATGAATCACCCGATGTGAGAACTGTAGACCCAGCAGGTGATGTGGGGGAATGATGACAGAACTCCGATGAGAGTGGGTAGAAAATTTCTTCAGTCCATACTTGCAAGGCAGAGTTTCACTCATCATAGTAAGATCTAATAATGATGTGTGAACTTGACAGCCAGTTTTTGTCATTTTTGAATTAAGGAAGTAAAGCCAATATCTCTTGCGCTACCTGTGATGTAGTTAGCTAAGAATGTTGAGGATGGCAGCTCTTGTGGCACTTATGAGTCAGATTTTCTTACTTCCAAGGTGTAGCTAAGCAGAGGCGCCCTTTTGGTATCGGAGGCTTGAGGGTAAATGAAGAGACATCTCTTGGAAACTGACACTGTATACTGGAAGCTGTCTTGAGGTATTATGCAGGTAAGATTGATCCATGAGGGTGCCTATACAAACTGGATATTGTCCACAGGAAGTTTCTGGCAGCACTCTGTGGGTTTGACTGATACATGAGTGCCTGTATAGACTGAGCATTGTTCATATGATGTGCTTGGCAGCATTATGGTGGTTAGTCTGCTGTATGACTGGTTTCATGAAGTGGGTTCTTTGGTTTTGTGGCAGTAACCTGGGCATCATACACAGGAAGTGCTTAGCAGCACTACGTAAGTCATGGAACTGTTCAGGTTCATTTTCTTGTTGCAGATACTGTATGATTAATTGTGATTATGACCCATTGTGATCAGAGTTACATCGCCGAATCTGGTCGTGAAGGAACATGGCCATCTTGGCTGGCATGATGTTATCCAGTTCTTGAGGTTGAGACAGGGTACAGGATATTGATCTGCATAATTGGTCCATAATTCTGATATGCAAGATTGTAACTGAGGCTGCTGTTGCTCTCAATCTCACTCACCAGTGTCCTGCTTTATGAGTGTCCATGCAGAGTAACCCACTATGATAAATACCTGTAAAAGGGTGCATGTGGCTTGCACAGATAGAGAATTAGAGCATCACTATTAATATTTATCAAGTGGATGCTAAATAATCAGTTGTAGTAGCAAGTAACATATAGGAAGGTCAAATTTGACTTCCTATACTGATAAAACCACTGAAGTGTTGCTTGTGCAGTAAAACCTGCTATGAGCGAGCACCTGTCATTTCTAACCACAATCATAATACATAGATTGATTTTATTATATAAATGCTCTGTCATGAGTGACCATCTGCCGAACGCGACCAGTGACTGCGATGTCTTAGCAAAACATGCATTTTTACACTGCTATGAATGACTGCATTGCAAAAATGGGGATAAACTCCACCAACCTTTATTTAATTCCTGTAACAATGACCGTTTATACCGTTCTAAAAAAAAATAGGCTGGCTACTGATATCTGAAAATTTGTAATTATGCATAGTGTTTTATAGTTTCTATTGTAAACCAGACTAAAGTACATGTAGATTATTCCTGCACTTAGCCTGGTTTCCGGCCTTTATGTAGCTAGCGACCATATGTACGAGTAGGACCCAGTGTCCCTATGAATGACCGTATTGCAAGAACATACACACCTCTGACCTATATGTAATCATTAGTAACAATGACCGCTTGATTAGTAATGATTGTACTGATCAACAAAAACAAACATAAAAAGAACAAAAAAATAAGGATTCTAGCTACTGGTGCTAGATGCTACAGTCCGTAAACCAGGCTAATGTACATGTTGCAAATTGTTTGTTATTGTAGTTCCGAAATTAATGTAGTGGTCGCGTATATTGTTTGTCTTTAGAGTTAATCCATATTGCCTGGGGGTGAATAAGGTCTCTGCCTATTAAACCAGCAAGAGAGAATCATTCGAGTGTTAAAGACTTGTGATGTTTGTTGTTTATTCACCTGATGTTACAGTGATTACATCCAAATTACCAAGCTGTCATCCATTCAAGTTGGTGTGACCGGATTACACACTTTGTTTAGAGATAATCCCTGTTATGTCTTCTTTGAATTAAGCCGCTGACTTTTGTCTCCGAGTAAATGACTATGTTTCTGGATGAGATAACTGTTTCTCTTTAGTTCATTAATAGTTAGATATGCAATGCACATGTATAAATTGTTCATATTTTCCCAAAGCCCAGTCAAAACCGTATTTACTGTTGATATTACAACTGAGCATTAATAACGTTAACACCTAGTACCATAATAATAATGGAAGAACCTCCAACTAAAAAATGACAAATTTTAATGCTGGAGAAAATAATTATTGTAACTGAAAGAAGTGAAAAATAGCAGACCACTCGCAAAATAGTGATCTAAATGTCAGTAAAACAAATTTTGGGTGTTATAAAGGAAAAGGAGTAAATCAGAAACAATTTCATATGCTAATGCATATACATGTGATCTTCAAATGTAAATGTGATTTCATGTTTAATTATAGAAGTAAATCTTTATTGCTATATAATTTTATTTTCAGATGAATGCATACAATATTTTAGCAAGAACTATTAACAAAGAATAGAATATGTGTACAGTGATTGGATATTTTTCTTTAAACTGTTCTGAAACTGGACCTTGGAAATTGATCTTTTTGTACTTACCTGTCAAAAGAGACCATCTGTCTTGGGAGACCATTTTTTGTTGGCAGAAGGGGCAGTCTCTCATGACAGGTTTTACTGTAGCAACTACATGTACGAAGAGGAAGGAAAATGATCAATTGTAATAACAACTTACCTGCAGGAAGTCCAATTTTTGACTGCCTATACAGGTAAAATCACTGAGGTGTCACTTATTGTAACATCATGGATGCTACTGAGTAAAGCTGACCGGTATTTATCTGACCACAGTGGAAGCTATACAGTAATATAAATGAGTCTTTTATATTACACACAAAAACCTGCACATAAAAAAAGCACTGAAGCATCATTATTGATACTTATGGAGTAGACACTACAATATCCATTAGGTGACAAAGTTACCTTTAGGAAAAGGCACAATGACATTCTATATCAGTCAAAATCTGTAACCTGTCACTGCCTTTATCAGCGTCTAATGTTGATCACACGACCTGTAATGGTCACGTGATATGAGGAGACTGGTGTAGATGGATAGTAATTCAAGCCCCTCATCCCTGTTTAGTGTTGGCCTCCGCTGTTGTATTTTGATCACCTCCCTTTTCCATATATTGTCCTCTGATGTGATCACCTTGGTTTGATTGGGGACAATGGTCATGTGATCAAAATTAGTTGCTGCTGAAGGCAGTGTGATATTGCCGAAAATTACAAACTCTTAAGATATTTATACTCTGAGTATGGGAAATTACTAATGATCATGAATTATCCTGAGCAAGGAAGCAACCTTTTCAGTTGTATCCTTGATGAAAGGTTCAAACTATGACCCAATGCCAGTTACAGGGCCCAATGTGCCAATCAAATTTAGTTTAACAACCATTCATGTAAAGCCAAAAAAACCAGATGTGTAAACAGTTAATGAAAAATTACAAGACAAGACTTCTCGTGGGTTGGTGGTTCTTTCCGCGGATTTCCCGGTTTCTTCCTCCACCATTAATACTGGCCGCCATGTATAGCCTATCGTGTGCTGAAAAATTGCATTAAGCCCCACAACAACAACAAGAAGAAGACAAGAGCTACAATATTTTTACAGGCTTATGTCTTTAAGGGTGAATGGCTGAATAAAACTGTATACTGCACAGAGTATATTTTCATATGCACAATCTGAAACTAATTTGCAGGAGTTCTCACACAGCACAACTTTCCAAGTGCGTGAATTCGTACAAATTTTGTGTGAATCGTTCACCATGGTCACATATACAACTATAAATTAGACAATAAGAAAAGATAATATTGAAACTGAACTCAATGCATCCTGGCTCAGCAGAAAGTATACAGCAATATTAAATGAGTTTTCTGTATCACATACCAGACACACACTTATTAATACAGTAATAGTAAGGGGACTCCACCATGACCTATGCAGGTATGTAACAAAGGTGCGTAAATGTGTGAAGAAAGTGATCATAAGAAAGTTAAGAAACTTTGTTGTCGGCAATATGAAGAACAGAAAAGTTGGAAATTTAGAGAATACTTCCCTTCAAGGATGAAACTTCTCCCTATTGTTTTGAGGTAGAAAACTTCCAAGCTGCTTATACAGATTTTGCAAGGCCTCTCTGTCTTTAGAGAGTGTGTTATTTGGCATAAGTGGAAGTAGTAACTGGCAATTTCATGGGATTTGGCACCTAGTATCAAGGGAAGATCACTCTGCCACCTAGGTGGACAGATAACTTTTAGCTTTTTAGCTAAAATGTTTTAACCTGGGATGGCTGGATTTGCGAGGTAAATTAGTAGTTCTCCTATGGTAATATGATTGGGTAACACATCTGAGGAAGAAATCCCCAAAATGAACTAAAAGAATGACAAGTAGATAAGCAATTTGTGACCGATGATTTAAACAGAGATAATATTTCTTTCAAAATAATGACTGTCATATTAGAAACAAGAAAAGAAAATAACAAACAACTAGCACTGGATTGGACCCATATTTTTGTAGCTTATTGGATCACTTGAAAAATGCTTCCTTGTAAACAAATGAAATGTCAAATGTGCCCATCACAGACTGTTCTGCCCCATCCCCATTATTGACTTAAGAAATATTGCACATTCATCATTAATTTATTGGCAGTAGAAATTTAAAATGTGTTATGTATCTCTTCAGAACTTATGGGCACATACAAACCTCCTCTTTGCGTATGGAGTGTTTGAAACACTCGATGTTCCCCTATAATACTAATCCCTATAATACTAATAAGTAAAAATGTTTTGAAATAAGAAGTTTTCAAAATTTCAATAAGTCATAATCCTATTCACCATTATGACTACTGTAATAGGGCTAGAATAACACATGATCACATGTAAAATGAAAATACAATATATGATTTCCAAATCCCTGAGAAGGTCATATTAAAAACATGATTTCCAGTAAATTTGTTTTAAAAATGAGAGGCACTTCTTTACACTACAAAATATGTTCAATACTCAAAGCCTGTATCAACAGTATACAGTCTAGGTTTACATGGCTTCAAGATTACAGCTTGTGGTGTGGAATACTATTTCCAATACACTCCATGTACAGTTGATTTCCACAGTGACGATTAAAAGGTAATGATAGCATGAGATAAACAACTACCACTCCACAGAATATTTAACTGACTGATGATAGGTAAGGTGAGTTTATTCCTATGAGCACTGTTGTGAGTGAGCACATTAGACTAATTTGCATAGGTAAAGTGCATGAAGTGGAACAACCCAATTACTT
This sequence comes from Megalonaias nervosa, assembly GCA_016617855.1. Classification (NCBI taxonomy): domain Eukaryota; kingdom Metazoa; phylum Mollusca; class Bivalvia; order Unionida; family Unionidae; genus Megalonaias; species Megalonaias nervosa. The sequence continues at coordinate 9,799 of JAECUM010033784.1, forward strand.
TGCAGCTCAGTAAATCCAATATGCATATTGAAGAAACACATATGTTTTAGACATCTTTACAAAAAATTACTGGCTACTTTGTGATCAGCAGCAAAGTTTCTTTGAAGAGGGATTTTAATGTACACATAAAATGCAAACCATGATTACTTTGGTGGTTGGAAATTAAAAGCCAGCATGTGGAAGACAGATTTGTCTTTTAAGGAAAATGTCAAAATACAGCTGTGGTGTAGGGGAAGACAAACCTTATGTAAAGCAAGCAAAGACTAGCAAAATTAAATTTCAGAAATCCTGGTTGATGGTTGGACTTCAGGAAGTTCATCAGCAAAGGGGAGTATTTTATGCTTGTCACATACTGCAAAGGGGAGTATTTTTTACTTTTCACATACTGCAAAGCCCATACTGACATTAGTCATTCTGGAATAATGTATACAATATCCATCGACACAGCAATATCACTTTGCATTAATGCAAATGCAGAATGAGCACTTTCAATACTAAGAAAATTCAACAAGCTCTTTGGAGAAGTTTGAGCAGTACCATTCAGTTCCTACTCAATGCAGTGATTTAAAAGTAATGATGTTGCATCACCTTCAAACCCTCGAATGAACTATTAAGAATAGCAAAGTTAGCAAATACAAATTAATACTCTATCCCACAGTCCAATGAATTCAAAACAAGCACCTTTTTTTATTTGTATATTTAATGGCTATGTGGTTGTGATTATGTGTGTGTATATGTGTTTACATGTTGATATATGGCAATGCTAAGTCTACCAGCTGCTTTTTTATTATTTGGAAGTTTATTAAGGAATCTTCTTTAGTTCCATTCGCATCTGCATTTCAGTTGGCTTATATGAGTAGATAAAACATTTAATTGTACAGCATCAATTATTTGGGTCACAAGAACTTCTCCCCCATCTCTGCAACCCACAATATGCTTATAGAGTCCCAACATCATCTGGAATGCTGGCAGGTATGGGCTAGATGCATTTAATAATTAGGTATGGGCTAGATGCATTTAATCATCAGGTATGGGCTAGATGCATTTAATCATCAGGTATGGGCTAGATGCATTTAATCATCAGGTATGGGCTAGATGCATTTAATCATTAGGTATGGGCTAGATGCATTTAATCATTAGGTATGGGCTAGATGCATTTAATCATCAGGTATGGGCTAGATGCATTTAATCATCAGGTATGGGCTAGATGCATTTAAT